>VSWD01000010.1:46622650-46834160 GCA_033119305.1 Pinctada imbricata
TTATTGCAGTGGTAAGTCAAGTCTTAAAGATTCAAGTGTATGAAAATATTCCATTTTAATTCATCTTCAAAAAAAAAATATTGTAAAAGTCCTAGTGAGTGTCTTTGGAAATAAGCTTTGTAAAAGCTTAAATGGGCTATCCTTGGATATAAATCAAAGTTATTTGGTGAAATAGTTCAAATTTTATTATTGAATATAGATTTATTGTCTCTATAAGAACAGAGAGATCTGAACTAAAATTTACATTTCTAATGTCACTTATTATTTTATACTTACTTGGTTTTGTGTATTCCTTGTGACAATACCTTTCCATTGATACCAAAATTTTGACCTCGTGACCATAACCTTGACCTTTGACGTACTTTTCAAAAACTTAAACATTGCGCATAACTTTTGATTGGTTAGTGATAGGGCTTTCATATTTTACATGTGTATTCCTTGTGACAAGATATTTCCATAGATACCAATATTACGCTGACCCTGACCTCTCACATACTTAACAGAAAATGGCGTTTATACTAACAAAGATGCCGCCGGGGGCATTCTCGTTTCACAAACACAGCCTGTCAGGCTTTATAATTTCTGGCATGCTAGCTATCAATAATGAAAGGTATGGTCGTTCAGTTTTAAATAAACTTAATTTATGAAATCATTTCATTGTTTTATTCTTTTTCTGCTGCGCATTAAAGTGGGATTTTACAATATGATTTTATTTTTGATGTTGCATAATTGAACTATACTAGTTGGGCATATGACTTAAAAAAAGTTATTGTTTTGAAATGTGACTATTTTTTCTTGTTTGTACTTTTAAAGGTTGTCTGGAAAAAAAAAACTTCTCTGCATCCGGCAAAAATGTTTTTAGAAAGGTTGTGGGCTAAAATCCCGGTACTAGCACTATCAGTATTCAATAGCAGTATGTCAATTAGAGCGTGCATGGGTATCAGGTGAGCGTTGTGCCCCCTGGGGCTCTTGTTCTCCTACTTTTTTTCATTGACTACTCCTACTTTTTTCCTACTTTTTCATCAAGGTAGAGTAGAAAGCCTGTATATGTGATATTTACCGGTTATCATTAATCCTTTCATGAATGATTTTTATTTGCATTTACATTTACTCTGAAATCTGAAATCATCAAAGCCATTACACGCATGCTTTTTAGCATATAAATAGAAGAGTTTAGAAGAAAACTTTCCATATTTATCGCTAAAAGTCTTAATAACAGTAACTGTGAAAATTGTTAGTGTTGATGATATGTATATCATACGTAAGACAAAAAGTAAGAAAAAACCTTAGTTATCTATACATATATTTGCTAGAAATTCTATGTGCTCCTTGCATCCAATAATCTGCTTTTCAAAATGTTTGAAACAGCTCGAACTAATATCATGATGCATACAATGGTTATCTAGAGAGATTATCATAGAGTTATCTCTCTTGTACGTAATACTGCAGAAAAACTACTGGTCTAAATGTCAATTTTACAAAAAGTCGCTGGGAAGCAATCGTTTTCTTTACTGACGAGGATTCAATATCCGAAACACGTGTCTAGTTCAATATTTGTACTGAAGAACATATATTTCAATATTACGATTTGTTTAATTCAGTTATTTCTTCCCATTGATACTTATATTTTAAATTTGAACAACAGCTATACGATATAAAAAAATGTTACAATGAGTTTGGTAAATTTTTTTTCACGTAAATGGCATGGAAAAATATCAGAACACTGACAATACAGAAAGTTTAAACATCTCAAATTCAGTATTGGAAGCAATATGGCATGTTACTCCATACATTCTTAAGATTTTCAAATTCACCCTAGAGTTACAGAAAAAGCTATTCTAAAACTGAATACTTTATGGAATGACCTTAAGGTGAAGAAATTCTAACTTGTTTTAAGGGATTATACAGACAAAGTTTATAGTCACCCCTACCTCTTATATTCGTTTTAATCTAGAAATTCATTCGAGAATTAAATCTTCTTTTTGTATTACATGTAGTTTATAGCTAATTGTTTGAGAAAAACTTACTAACCCTATTTTGAAAATCCATTCATCCTTATTCACATAACGAATTTTTCAAAAAGAGGCGAAACTTTACTGAAAAACGATGCGTTCCTATGTCAGTTTTAACAGTTCTAGTTTTGTCTAATGTTGTCGAAGATGTCTTTGATTCTGTACTAAATGCACTCTTTCTCAAATATAGTGTTATCCATAAATTTCGCCGTATAAGAAGCATTCTACCACATGTATACGTCTCTATGTTACAGGAGCACGAGATGCTATTGAAGCAGCTTGTAGATGTATGTTTGGTACTGAGGTTAGCCAAATGTCACTTCTGTATTTAGTTATGTACATTAAATCAGCTACAAAGATGAATAATCTAACAGAGGCAACTGATGGAACGGCTCAAGAGGCTAAAGTGGTGGTAAGATATATAAAGGATATCTTTATAACGTTGTTCTTGGATTTAATCTCATCTGGACAAAGGTTTCCAGTATACTTTTTAGCTCACCTCACGAAGTGAGGGGGAGCTTATGCTATCACCCTGTCGTCGGCGTCCGCACTAGTATGTAAGTCTGTTGTATTTCTCTGTTATAAGTGCTAGGAAGTTCAAACTTGCACAGATGATGCGCCTTTAAGAGTAGATCACGAATCTACGTTCAAATGTAAGTCATGACCTATATTTTCTGCTTGAGTGCACATGTAAGGAAGATTTGGGTATCAATGTTAAGAAGTTTTATTTTATATTATAAGTTTTAGGAAGTTCAAACTTGAACAGATGATGCGTCTTTAAGGTAGATCACAAATCTACGTTCAAATGTAAGTCATGACCTATATTTTCCGCTTGAGTGCACATGTTAGGAAGATTGGGTATCAATGTTAAGAAGTTTTATTTCTCTATTTTAAGTGCTAGGAAGTCCAAACTTTCAGAGATGATGCGTCTTTAAGAGTAGATCACAAATCTACATTCAAATGTAGGTCATGACCTATATTTTCCGCTTGAGTGCAAATGTTAGGAAAATTTGGGTATCAATGTTAAGAAGTTTTATTCCTTTATTGTAAGTGCTAGTAAGTTCAAACTTGCACAGAGATTTGGGTATCAATAAAGTAGACCCATTCAGGCAAAATTTGGGTCAATAAATGAAATACTCTACTTCCCTTTTCTATTTTGTTTTTGTGTGGTATCATTTTTGTTGGTTCTCAGTAGGACAGGTTTTCAAATTCAAAACTGTGTATTCTTTGACTCTTGTCATGATAGAATGCTGCAATGAGGTGAGCTTTGTAATCTTTGATTATACTATGTTTTTACCTGATTTGGCCTCGGTCAATTTTTTATATGCCCGTCATTTGAGGGGACGTATTATGGTTTGGCGAAGTCTATCTGTCTGTCCTACTGTCCGTCCGCTAATGGAACGCAATAACTTGATTATGAGTCAGGGTATTATACGGAGTTATAGGACTTAGAATTTGGGTGAAATGTTTTGACAATTTGAATACTTAAAAAAGGATGTTCTTTAATATATGTCACGGGTCTTTCATTTCTTTATCGCACAAATTAGAAATAATCTGTAGTGTAGCTCTTCTCGTCATAGACAAGTCGAGCTTATGTGATGCACCGGCGTCCATCCTGACGTATGTACGTCCGGAAGTCCATCCGTAAACAATTCTTGTATCCGCAAATTTGAAACTATAAGACATAGAAATGTAACTCTTTTTGCATAACACTTTTTGATAAGTTTTATCTCTACTGGTCAAAGACCAGTTCAGTTTATGCGACAATCCTGTGTCCAGCGTCCGTCCGTCTGTCCATTAAACATTTTGTAAGCCGATGCGGGCTTACAAGTCATAATTCGTACTTCGCAATGTGTGATTAATAAATGTTCTGTACTTTGTCGTGGAAGGAAAACATCGTTGGAATTTCACAAAGTTTATTTCACGAAACAAAATTTGACAGAATCCATAGCATGCGAGAAAGTAGTTGTAAGACAACTAGAAAGTAAATCTATGATAACGAGAAAGTAAATCTATGACAACGAGAAAGTAAATCTATGACAACGAGAAAATAAATCTGACAATTGAAAAATGACATATTGTATTTAAACAAGGGAGGGGAGTTGCACAATATGATGGACATATTTCTAGATAATTTCGTGTTCATCCCTCAAAGATAAGGTTGTCTAAAACACAATTTGACAGAATCCATAGCATGCGAGTAGTTCTAAGACAACTAGAAAGTAAATCTATGAAAACGAGAAAGTAAATCTATGACAACGAGAAAGTAAATCTATGACAACGAGAAAATAAATCTGACAATTGAAAAATGACATATTGTATTTAAACAAGGGAGGGGTGTTGCACAATATGATGGACAAATTTCTAGATAATTTCATGTTCATCCCTCAAAGATAAGGTTGTCTAAGACTCTTCAAAAGCATCTGAATTATGAGGGTTTGTACGTAAATAAACTCAATATGCTTCACGTGTAGAATTGACAATCATTTCACAAACTCATAGATAAAACCAATTGGTATTTCAGTTCGTATCAATCTCTGGACTTTCCAAGTATTGAATGTTAAACGTCTTTCAATTCAATAGCATCATTTGAAACCTGATAAATTTACAGCATGGACCAGACATGCACGTTTCGGGTACGAAACCCTCGTCAGTGATCCTCAGTCTTAACAATGTAATATGGCCAAAAAGTATGAAAATTATTATGTCCAAAAATGTACCAAAAGACGTAGCAGAATGTGGTTGGGATATGGTGCTACAGGACCCACGTTTTGGAAATTTCAAGAAATTTTGTAGCAGAAAATCTCAAATGCGTTGAAGAGACAGACGATCAACCAAAGTTGCTCGAAGTTGGCTACATGTGCCCTCGGGGAGTCTTGGTCCACCAGCAGTGACACTCACCAAGTAGTTCAAATGTTAAACGTCTTTAAATTCAAAAACGTCATTTAAAACCTGATAAATTTACAGCATTAACCAGACATGCACGTTTCGGGTACGAAACCCTCGTCAGTGATCCTCAGTCTAAACACTGTAATATGGCCAAAAAGTATGAAAATTATTATGTCCAAAAATGTACCAAAAGACGTAGCAGAATGGTTGGGTTATGATGCTACAGGACCCACGTTTTAGAAATGTCAAGAAATTTTGTAACAGAAAATTTCAAATGCGTTGAAGAGACAGACGATCAATCAAAGTTGATCGAACTTGGCTACATGTGCCCTCGGGGACTCTTGGTCCACCAGCAGTGACACTCACCAAGTAGTTCAAATGTTAAACGTCTTTAAATTCAATAACGTCATTTAAAACCTGATAAATTTACAGCATGGACCAGACATGCACGTTTCGTGTACTAAACCGTTGTCAGTGATCCTCAGTCTAAACAATGTGATATGGCCAAAAAGTATGAAAATTATTATATCCGAAAATGTACTAAAAGACGTAGCATAATGGTTGGGATATGATGCTACAGGACCCACGTTTTAGAAATTTCAAGAAATTTTGTAACAGAAAATTTCAAATGCGTTGAAGAGACAGACAATCAACCAAAGTTGATCGAACTTGGCTACATGTGCCCTCGGGGACTCTTGGTCCACCAGCAGTGACACTCACCAAGTAGTTCAAATGTTTAACGTCTTTAAATTCAACAGCATCATTTAAAACCTTATAAATTTACAGCATGGACCAGACATGCACGTTTCGTGTACTAAACCGTCGTCAGTGATCCTCAGTCTAAACAATGTGATATGGCCAAAAAGTATGAAAATTATTATGTCCAAAAATGTACCAAAAGACGTAGCAGAATGGTTGGGATATGATGCTACAGGACCCACGTGTTAGAAATTTCAAGAAATTTTGTAACAGGAAATTTCAAATGCGTTGAAGAGACAGACGATGAACCAAAGTATATCGAAGTTGGCTACATGTGCCCTCGGGGACTCTTGGTCCACCAGCAGTGACACTCACCAAGTAGTTCAAATGTTAAACGTCTTTGAATTCAATAGCATCATTTAAAACCTGATAAATTTACAGCATGGACCAGACATGCACGTTTCGGGTACTAAACCCTCGTCAGTGATCCTCAGTCTAAACAATGTAATATGGCCAAAAAGTATGAAAATTATTATGTCCAAAAATGTACCAAAAGACGTAGCAGAATGGTTGGGATATGATGCTACAGGACCCACGTTTTAGAAATTTCAAGAAATTTTGTAACAGAAAATTTCAAATGCATTGAAGAGACAGACGATCAACCAATAATCATTATAACAATTGATTAAACATCTTACAGTTGAGAAAATATTTCTCTTAAAATCTTAAAGGTACAAATAGTCTAACAGGGATTAAACTGCCAATAATGAAGTTTTACCGTAAATAGCTTTTAAGTACTACCAATTGAACATATATATATTACTTACATAAAATACCTCTCACATTTTTGTTTTATAGACGTTTTTACTCTTTGGTACACACGACTTCGGTAAACTTCGGAAATTGTTATTTGCATATACAGTATGTAGAAATATGTCACGTTTACCAAGGTCAAAGTGAACACGCAACCACGATCAGCCAATCGCTTGAATGAACTTCACATCGTGGGATTACTACGAAACAAGTAGTAAACCACGTATACAGTCTTTTTGAAATTCTCTCCAAAAAAACTAACTCACTAATATTTCATTAATTGCAAATACAAGGTTGATGTCATGTAAAGATATCATTTTCCATTCAAATCACCATTTTGAACGTGGATAATCGCACACTTTCAAATGACTAACAACGTGTAATTGTGTATGACGACTTGAATGGGAGACAGGTGTAGTCTGCTATACACATGTGCGTAGGACTGAGCGGTTTTATCGCGGTACCGGTATATCGCGATACGCGGCTTCGTAATACGTACCACGGTATTCGTTTTCGAAAACCGGTTTTTGGCGATTTTTTGTTATCTTCATATTTTAAGTTGTTTCTTTGAAAATTACGAGACGCGAATTCCTTCTCAAAATACAACAAAATGGTAGTTCAAGTTGCCAAAGGTGGATATAATTCTTATCTCCATGTCGTTATGATATGTATTTAAGATATGTACGTATGACCTCTAAGTTAGAACTTCATGATTTACATCTGGCGCATTCCACCTCTTATTTTTAATATTTCGTCTGATACAGCGATGATAAAATCTACAATTTTCTGACTAGCCACTTTTAAACACGACTTATTCAAAGAAGAAGTATAAGTACTTTGCTTCACAACCTATTATACTATAGATACCAAGCAATTTATTCGACCTTTAGAATTAGTATGTCAACAAACTGCACATGTCATGGAGACAAGTAGATCTTTCAACCGGATATTTATGCATTCATGCATGTATGACTTCGAATGTTATGGAAGAACTGTCAAATTTGTCTGCACGTCATCATTGGTCATGTCCATCTAACATTTTATGATTTTTTTGTACAAAATTTTGAAAAATTGAGGTTGGAAAATGAAAATCATAAGGAATCTCGATGTTGTAAAATATTGCAATGTATCGCGATATTTTTCCAAATATCGCAATACAAATTTGACCTGCAATACTCAGCCCTACATGTGCGTTTGTTTACCAAATACTGAATGAAAATTAACCTTTATTTAGTTATGATTTTTTGATTTAGACTGTGAATACATATACTAATATTATATATACACATATCAAAATTACTGTGGATATATATATACACATCAAACTCTCATCGATAAAAATAAACGAGAACTATACATGTAGATCCTTTAGCTAATTTTCCCTCAGACTTGTCAGAGTTGTAATATCACGGTCGTCCTCTAAGCTAGGTCTCTATAACTGTCCAATACCCAGCCAATACTATTTGTTCAATACATTTCTCTTTTCTTTAATTCTATGAAAACGCTAGGGGATAGTTTCTGAATTTCCTCTGATCAATCAATCAACTTGAAAATCTTTTCTATAGTGTTTATACTGTGCAAGAAAGATATCAAACAATCAAAATGCATGTATTTCTTACTTATTTTTTATTTCTTTAAGGTGTAAGATTTGAGACTTTTTGTTGTAAGAGTAGAATGTCCTCTGATCACGGACTTCTTCTTCTTCCGTCAACTGGTCACCTTCAGCATGTTGAATGTTATACCAGTTTGGAGTTGCGCATGGTTAAAAACAGCAAATTAAAAACAGGATAAAAACATATTGTACTATTTAGAAGAGATTGGACACCCGAGACTTAAATGCCTCGAGTGATGGAGCTCCCGGGATGTCTGGAGGTAGGTTGTTCCAATCCCTGACTGAATTGACAAAAAAGGAGCCTTTCCTGTAGTCTGAACTGGTGAATGGTACTGCTAAGGAGAATGCGTGGTGGTTTCTTGATCTTAAGCTAAGCTTTCTGTTAAATGGAAACACTAGAATCACAAAGACTGATCATTTTATCTAATAAAATAGCAATAATGTATCCTTCTCATTAGAAAATGAAAGGAATATTGTGCTTGTAAAAGTTTTTTTCTTTTTTTGGGGGGGGGGGGGGAGGGGGGGGGGGGGTAACTCCAATTTATCTGTTCTTAAATGATGCTATTCAATTTGAAGACGTTTACATTGTAAGAGCCAACTCATTCAAAAATATTTCAACCTAGGAAAACGTCCACCAAATCTTCCTTAATTCCAAATTTGGGAGGTAACTCTTATTTGCAAGAGCCAACTCATTCAAAAAAAATTTCAACCTAGGAAAACTTCTACCAAATCTTCGTTTCTTCCAAACTAAGTATTTTCTCGTACTAAAATTCTTGAAATTTCTAAAACGTGGGTCCTGTAGCATCATATCCCACCCATCCTGCTACATTTTCCAGTACATTTTTTGACATGATAATCTTCACCCTCTTTGGCCATATTACATTGTATAGATCACTGACGAGGGTTGACTACCCGAAACGCGCATGTCTGGTCCATGCTGCAAATTTATCCGTTTATAAATGATGCTATTGAATTTGAAGACGTTTAACATTTGAACTACTTGGTGGGTGTCACTGCTGGTGGATCAGGAGTCCCTGAGGACACATGTAGCCAAGTTCGATCAACTTCGGTTGATCGTCTGTTTGTTAAACGCATTCAAAATTTTCTTGTACTAAAATTCTTGAAATTTCTTAAACGTGGGTCCTGTAGCATCATATCCCGACCATCCTGCTACATCTTTCGGTACATTTTTCGACATAATAATTTTCACCCTCTTTGGCCATATTACATTGTTTAGATTGAGGATCACTGACGAGGGTTGAGTACCCGAAACGTGCATGTCTGGTCCATGCTGCAAATTTATCCGTTTATAAATGATGCTATTGAATTTGAAGACGTTCAACATTTGAACTACTTGGTGAATGTAACTGCTGGTGGACCAGGAGTCCCCGAGGGCACATGTAGCCAAGTTCGATCAACTTCGGTTGATCGTCTGTCTCTTCAATGCATTCAAATTTTTCTGGTACTAAAATTCATGAAATTTCTAAAACGTGGATCCTGTAGCATCATATCCCACCCATCCTGCTACATCTTTCGGTACATTTTTGAGTTGGCAAAGCCAACTATTCATTGGAATCGAATGCCCCAGTTAGGGCCAGCACGAACCGTGCAACGGTCAAAAATCTGTAGTCTTACTTTAGTAAGAAATAGTACCACTATTATTTGGACAAAAACATTTTAAACGACACAATGAGTGCAAGTTGTAAATGATGATTCCAATGCAATTATTGGAGTGAAAAAATGGTCTATAGAGCTATTTGTAATGAAGATTCGGAGTATAGTTCTCGTATCGCGTAGGAATTTAACTTTTAAGTAGTCCAAAGTAGCACTGCACTATGCCGGCCATGCGGTTTTTTCCAGGGGAATTACCAGAGGTTAGGCCTAATGATAGTTAGTATAACCGTGTCGATTTATATTTCATTGATGAAAAGATAGATATAAAATAGTCTGTTGATGTCAATATAAATCGCTATGGTTCTTGCGTCTTAAGATCAGAGGACACTCGGAAGGCCATACGATGAACGGCGAACTGGATTTGCAGTAAGTTCTTGAAAATAACTGATAGAATATTTGAATATTTTCTTATCTGTTGTATAAAGGATTATGAAAAACCACAATTCGAAAGACTAGATCGTCTATTTACTGTATGTCGCTATCTGTTTATCGAAGTTCGATTTTTGGGAAGGAGGGGGGGGGGCGTGTTGTGTTTGATTCCGTGAATGAACGATGTACATTACAGTTCGGGTTATAAGAAGAGCATTGTCCTCGAGGAATATAATTTTTCAAGGCTGAATAAATCTTCACCTACTGACTGCAATAAATGTATTTATGTCCATGTACTACTTGTAGTATTCCATCACACTCACTTCATCACGTGTTATTACCGTGGACTTGGATATTCATGGAAACTCTGGGAAAAAATATTCTCCCACTTGAGACTGAGAACTCTCAAACTTCCCTGGGGTGAGATAAATCGATCTCACCCTCTGACGTCATCGATCTCACCCTCTGACGTCATCGCTACGGAAGCAAGGCAAACTGGTGATTATAACAGTCACTCTAGACAGTCGATAACACGGGAGAAAAACAATCAAACACCACCACGAGGGAGGGATGGCTAATTTTCAACCCTCGTGTAAAAATTTTGCTTGTCCATGACTCTGCAAGCCTCGTCATATAGGACTTGCAAAATTTATACACTCGGGTTGAGAAATCGCCATCCCTCCCTCGTGGTGGTGTAAGATTATATTATTCTTTTATCCAATATTTATAGAACTGTACTCGTATAAAGCAAAATGGCAAATCGATCATCCACGTTTAGTCTTGATAAAGCATAGGAAAAGTACTATTTTTGACGTTTTTGCACAAACCGGTAAGGAGAAAAATAATCGACACACTGCGTTGCTTCAACCTTGATCAAAATATGGCAGAAAAGTAAAGAAAACTTATCGAACGTCAATCACTTGGGTGTGATCATTGATAACGTCACAAGGAAATCATTTAATTATGCCCCCGGAATCAAAGATTCGGGGGCATATAGTTTTTGGCCTGTCCGTCTGTTTGTCTGTCTGTTTGTCCGAAAAACTTTAACATTGGGCATAACTTTTGAATGGTAAGTGATAGGGCTTTCATATTTCACATGTGTATTCCTTGTGACAAGACCTTTCCATTGATACCAAAATTTTTGACCTCGTGACCTTGATCTTGACCTTTGACCTACTTTTCAAAAACTTTAACATTGGGCATAACTTTTGAATGGTAAGTGATAGGGTTTTCATATTTCACATGTGTATTCCTTGTGACAAGATCTTTCCATTGATACCAAAATTTTTGACCTCATGACCTTGACCTTTGACCTTTTAACCCAGTGACCTCACATACATGTACTTAATAGTGTTCATACTAACAAAGATGCCACTGGGGGCATTCGTGTTTCACAAACACAGGCTTTATTTCTATTGTTATTATTAAGAAACGACGATTCCGTTTGGCCGAGAAATTTTGTTGATACCTGTATCAACACAAAACGGAAGTATGTGCTTAGCAACATCGTTAGCAACACGGTTTCAAAACCGCAAATAAACGTTGGAAAGCAACAAAATGAAATGATAAGTAATCAATGTAATATGTTTTTGGTTGATCGAGGTATCGACACCAAAAATTGAGGAAAAACTTGTGCATCTTGCTTTATGCGCACAATGCAGATTTCCCTAAATTTTTGGTGTTGATACCTTGATCAACCAAAAAAATATAAGAATGATTCCTTAAATCTATACCTCTTGTCTGGGATTTGCTTTTGTCCATGACTCGGCAAGTCTTGTCATTGTACAAGCAAATTCTGGACATTCGGAGTGAATTTCCTTGTCGATGCTCACACCTGATGATACATGTAGATTCTATAAGTCTTAAACCTATGGGGTAAGATTTCATTTTCACGTGCCTTTTAACTGTAATGTCAATTCAGACATTTGTGATGTCATTCATGAATGCTGCGTTGGCTGATCAACATATGAAAATGAATACCGGTACATAAAATTTTATTTTAAGCGTTTTTAGACAATGTGAGAAAAATAAGCATGTACTTGTACATGTAAGACACACTTTTAAAAAAGTTATGACTTAGATTTATGCTGGTAGGGGACTAATATCGCTTAGAGATTAAGAAAAAACAAACTTTTTATGCACCCCGGAATCAAAGATTCGGGGGTATTTAGTTTTTGGCCTGTCCGTCTGTTTGTCCAAAAACTTTGAATGGTAAATTATATGGCTTTTATATTTCACATATGTATTCCTTGTCACACAATTTTTCCATAGATACCAACATTTTTATGCCCAGTGACCCTGACCATGCTGACCGTGACCTTTCACATACTTTACAGAAAAATGGTGTTTATACTCCGCCGGGAGCATTCGTATTTCACAAACAAAGGCTTTATTCAATATTAGACTTCGCCAACTCGCAGGACTTTCAGTCCTTTGATTTTGACATAATAATCTTCACCCTCTTACATTGTTTAGATTGAGGATCACTGACGAGGATTGAGTACCCGAAACGTGCATGTCTGGTCCATGCTGCAAATTTATCCATTTATAAATGATGCTATTGAATTTGAAGACGTTTAACATTAATTATAGAAGTTAAATTTGTAACAGGAGAGGGAAAGATGTGACTGTACCGGGAATCGAACCCGAGACCTTCTGCTATCAGGGCAGGCGCTCTTACCAACTGAGCTATCTGGGTTCGATACACGTAACTGTCACACTCCTCTCCACCAATTTTTTTCAGGTTTCCATGCGCTGGAAACCTCACACGAGACTCCACATCACCTTGAGTCATTATCTCCCCCCCCCCCGAACGGGGAGGAGACATATTGGTTTTGCCTTCGTCGTCCGTCTGTCTGTCCGTCCGTCTGTCACACATCGTGTCCGGACTATATCTCCTGAACCATTTGTCCGATCACTTTCATATTTTAGTATGTTGTTGCTTATGACCCGAAGGTTTCACATCACCTTAACCCAAGGTCATGAGACCAAGGTCAAGGTCACTTAGTGCATTTTTAATGAAATTATGCATACATTCCTGTCCGTGCTAGATCTCTTGAACCGTTTGCCAGATCACTTTCATATTTTAGTATGTTGTTGCTTATGACCCGAAGGTTTCACATCACCTTGACCCAAGGTCGTGTGACCAAGGTAAAAGTCACTTGGTGAATTTTTAAAGAAATTATGAATACATTCCTATCCGGGCTATCTCTCTTGAACAGTTTGCCGGATCACTTTCATATTTTAGTATGTTGTTGCTTATGACCCGAAGATTTCATATCACCTTGACCCAAGGTCATGTGACCAAGGTCAAGGTCACTTAGTACATTTAAAAAAATATGCATACATTCCTGTCCGGGTAGATCTCTTGAACTGTTTGCCGGATCACTTTCATATTTTAGTATGTTGTTGCTTATGACCCGAAGGTTTCAGATCATTTTGACTCAATGTCATGTGACTAAGGTCAAGGTCATGTAGTACAATTTTAATGCACACTGTATCCTACATGTACCTCGCGTGACTTTTGACATAGGCCGTATCCATATTGTGACGTCGTTGTTATCCATTGTGACGTCACGATTTTTTCACCTAAAGCGGCGACCTCTCAACAACAGAAGGGAGGGGATCTCCATCAAGACCCTGTTGCAGCACCAACAGCAAAACAGCAAAACACCCGATGCAAAAACACAAAAGACGATAATAGTATGAGACGAAAAAGAGACATACGACATGTAAACATCAAACACAAAAGACTACACATAAACCGACTAGACCAATGGGTAACCGGTGCCGACTTTGGACGGCCATTTGCCACGAACGTAGCAAATGGTGTGGTTATCCTGGATTACTTGCGCACAACCCTCTCACTTCTCCAATTACCCAGAAGTCTCGAAGAACGTAAAATTGTAGTGTAAAACATACTCCTCAGTGTCAGATGACATCACAAAAACAAACCTCATTTTAAAACTCTTTTTTACATTCTAATTCTTACTAAAACGATTAAGACTATGAAGTATGGTTTATTTTTTAGAATAAACCATTTTTGAGGGCGCTGAAAACGAATATTCCTTTATTTTTCAAATTTTCGTCATCAAAATTGACGTTAATGAATTTCCTGAAATGTCAAGTTGTGCACTCGAGTAGTTACGATACATATTTTCGTTTCACTTAAATCTTTTAAACCACTCTATGTCTTCCCTTAATCTATCGGTATGAAGATGTCAGCGGCAATAAGCAAGATTAGGCATTAAGCCTATTCCTTAGGCATTAGCTAGTCACTAGGCCTAGGTTTTAAGGCTTATGACTGAAAAATATCGCCCGGCATTAGGCTTAATGCCTACTACAAAAAATAAGCATTTAATTGCACAAAACTCAATTTTAATGAACATACATTTGTATTTACATTTGGTTCACTTATTAGATCATTGATGTATTCACAGACGTTTACTTATTTTCACATAGATTGGAGCCATGGCACCTGCTATTACACTGGTGCCCCATACCACGACATTTACACCTTTTGACACGTATTTGGTGCAGCAACTGCAGCGGAGGTAACCCTGTCCGTCTGACAAAGACTGTATATTTGCAGCCTCACGGACCATCACGTCCTCTTCCGTTATAACGTCGTTATCCGTTAGTGCTTTTTCTGTAATATCGTGAAGAGTAATAATATTCCGTAGAAGACTTTTTAGTTTTTTATACGCCCGTCATTTGACGGGTCGTATTATGGTATGGCGAAGTCCGTCCGTCTGTCCGTCTGTCCGTCTGTCCGTCCGCCTATGGAACGCAATAACTTGAATATGCTTCAACAGATTTTCATGATATTCATACATTATGATTGGACTGTGGAGAGGAAGCTGCCTTTTGATTTTCAGGTTCATTCGATTTGTCGTTACAGAGTTATGGGACTTAGATATTTTAAGATACAGTGAAAATATACTAAAATAGTTAAAAATTATTTAAAAATCTATTTCTGATCGAAATGTTTTGAAATTGTGTATACTTAAGGTAGAAAGGATGCTCTTTGACATATGTAACGGGTTTTTAATATTTTGGTCGCATAACCGAGATATTTGTAATGGGAGGGGGGGGGGGTGGGTGGGTTATATGCACATACATGTTAAGCTAAGGGCAAAATATAGGCGCATGGAACGCAATAACTTGAATATGCGTCAACGGATTTACATGATATTACATGATATTTCTACATTGTGATCAGACTTTGAAGGAGAAGCTGCCTTTCGATTTTCAGGTTCATCCGATTTGTCGTTACAGAGTTATGGGACTTAGATATTTTAGATACGATGTAAAAATATACTAAAATAGTTAAAAATTCTTTAAAAATCTATTTCTGGTCAAAATGTTTTGAAAGGATGTTCTTTCACATATATAACGGGTTCTTAGATTTTTTGTCAGATTTTCCGGAAATTAATGGGTGTGTGTGTGGGGGGGGGGTTATATGCACATACATGTTAAGCTAAGGGCAAAATGTAGGTGCATGGAACGCAATAACTTGAATATGCGTCAACAGATTTTCATGATATTTGTACATTGTGGTCAGACTTTGAAGAGGAAGCCGCCTTTCGATTTTCAGGTTCATCCGATTTGTCCTTATGGAGTTATGGGACTTAGATATTTTGGTGTTGTGAAAAAAATCCCAACGGGCGTATCTTGCTGCGTGAGCGTAGGCTTTATTCATGTGTCTTATGAGTTTACCGTCTTCGAATTCAACATCATTTAAGAACAGATTTATTTGCTGCATGGACCAGACATGCACGTTTCGGTAACTTAACCCTCGTCGGTGATCCTCAATCTAAACAATGTAATGTGGCCAAAAAGTGTAATAATTATTATGTCCAAAATTGTACCGAAAGGCGTAGCAGGATGGGTGGGATATGATGCTTCAGAAATTTCAAGAAATTTTGATAACAGAAATTTTTGAACTCGTTGAAGAGACAGACGATCGAACTTGGTTACATGTGCCCTCGGGGACTCCTGGTCCACTATTGAAGTGTGGAGGTCAATAAAAAACAATGAGGGGCGGAGAAAAGAAAATTATTTCAGTCGCGGGTGTGAATTGTTTTGATTATAATGAGTATTCGGCCATAGTTTAGAAAATATTGTGTTTCAAGTCCGCTTAAGGTATCCGTTGTACAAATAGATATCAAGTATATTATATAATAAGAATCATGGCATATTTTTACCTAAATATACCCAATACAACATAAATAATGGTTTCTATCATCAAAGGTCAACATGCCGTCCGTCACTCAAGCCACGGAAACTACCGAGACACTGCCGAAGATTACCGAGATAATTTTAACACTGTTTAAATGGACGAGACGCCCGCGAGATCTTCATTTGTACATTGGATACGTTAAGACATCCTTTTATAAGCAATGTTAACAGAAGAAGTATAGGTTCTTCTATCCCGAAAACCCCCAAATGACATTTCATATTAATCTAGATCCCTATGGCGATTCTTGAAGACCAATTATTCTAAATGCTTTTCAAATACATGTATTTTGAGGAACTTGATGAACAAAATCAAGAAATATTATCCTCACTTTGTTAGAAAATCTTTTCTTATCTCTATTTGCAATATTGTTATCACTAAAAACTTTAATGGAAATGGAACCCATTGTTACACTGTTATTTTCTTCTTTGATCGAATACAGCATACCTTTCAGAAAATTATCGGAATGTATTACAAATTATTTTACTACTATGGCCTAAAAAATCGTTACCGTTGCATATTTCCACCCAATAATTTCCATGGTCAATTTCATTTTGAAAAGCAGCGGTGTTTTTAGATATCTAGATTTTTATTTTTCGGAAAATTGAAGAAAATCGGCGGTTTGTAAGTCGGATAAAGACCTCGTTGAGGTCTGTATGAAGGTCAGATGCCCTCGGAGAGAACAGGGTGGTGCTTAAAGACCTCGGCCTTCGGCCTCGGTCTTTAAACACCACCCTGTTCTCTCCTTGGGCATCTAACCTTCATACAGATTTCAACTCGGTCTTTATCCTATACTTAGTAGAAGACGTCCTCTCGAATTAAAAAAAATGAATTTTTTATATGGATAAACCACGGCACCGCAATATTAGATTATGCAGTTCCTGTGAAGCCTGTATTACCGCCGAGGCAATAGACTGAATTTTTGAACAAAAATTTTAGGGATTAGGCTTAATGCCTGATTTTTCTAGGCATTTACTAAGTGACTAGTTATCAAGCTAATGCCTAGGGAATAGGTTAATGCCTAATTTTGGTTATTGCCACAAACATATACACGAGATGGTACGAGGAAAAAATAAGAGAATAATTTAAAATCTTTTAAAGAAGTCATATACAATGTATGTGGAATTTATGGGGTTTCGGATTATTTGTTTGTTATATATATGTATATATGTTATTTCCTAAAATGTTCCTTATACGGGAATAAAATATGTAAACAAAAAAATACATCGGCTTTCTTGGATTATCCTGTACGATAGAGTAATTGGAAGATGAGGGATAGAAAACGTGATTGAAATAATGACAATTCGAAACATAAAAGAAAGACGTAATATGAATGCAGCATAAAGGAGCAAAATATATCGACACCCAAGAAGAAACATTTATGATCTTATTTTTTTAAAGAGGAGGTGGGGATTTTTGAAGACAAAAAAAAAAATGGAAAACTTAAAATCAAATGATTAATTTGAAATAGATGATTGACGAACGATATCGAACCAGCGAATTTTGATTGAGGTTCAGAATATGCTGGATCTATTCTCTGTCTGTTTATTTTCATGTAATATAAAGTCCAGCGCCCAATATAAAGGATTACGGGGATAGGAGACCTTGATATAATAATATATTGAAAGATACCGTGTCCCTGAAAATAAATTTTATTGAAAACGTAATATTTATTCCGACGGATCTGGGTTGAGAAAAAAGGAGACATAAAATGTTTTATTTGGAAATATGCAGAAACGAACGTAATATTGTCGAATTTGTAAAATTAAATCTCCATATACCTCTATGGTAAAACACAATACATTGTAGGTGGCGCCAACGAAATGATTTAGAGCTGCGTACCCCAAATTAAAATGACGTCTTCAAACGGCTATAGCTGCGAGTGTATGCGTTATATTCGTCTGAAAATTTGAATTTATACAAATGAGAACGTAAACTTTCATAAAAAAAGAAAGATTTTGCATTTAAAAATTTTGTAAAATTTAATAATTTTCAAGGACACCGTACCTTTAAAGTGCAAGTTATAAAAGCTTTATCATCAACTTCTGGAAAAAATCGTGTCATTAAAAAATGTTGACCGCAAAAAGGGGAGAGTCGAGAACATGCTCCTCTTCTCGCCCTCCCTCCCTTTAGATTCGCCAATAATCCGATATTGCAAAAATGTGAGAAAAAAAAATTGATTCTTCAAAAGTACGCGAATGCTGCAATTCATAACATTCGAACATTAATCACCTTTAATACGGTCAATCGATCCAGAAATTAAGGAGGGTTTGAACACCAAGATGGCGGCGGCATTATTTGTTTTCTTGCTTCCTAAGAAAAGTACAGTCTTTACTCCTTTAAAACATTTGAGTATCCTGATGAAGTTTGAATAATTTCCGGCGTCATTTGAAGAAATTATGACGATTTTCGAAACTTACGACTTTGGGAGTTTTATCCATGAGCAAACCACGACGTCATTTCGACGTTGTCGGGAAAAATAGCGTCACAAACCTTAGCATTCAAAATCTAATAAAAACATTATTACTAAACGTATTGCATTGAAACTTAGCATTTATGACGTAGAAAATTCAATCTTTATCACAGTGTATTCGTTGACAAATTTACGTTACAGGAAAGGGGATGTCACTTCGTTGAAAATGGACGACTTTGGAAGAAAAAATTGGAAAATATAAAGCCTTTTAATATTTTAATCCTAAATTCAATTTTTCCCATGTAATCATGAAATCATCTCTGGACATTCTTGATAATTTTGATAGTTTTTAACAAAGATTCATCCACAGAATTCCTAATAATTAACTAGCAACTACAGTAAATTGGCTCAAAATTGCAATTATTTTAGCGACAGTGTCATCTTTTATTGTCCCCCGCTTTCGCGAAAGCGCGGGGACATTAAAACCGGTTCGTCCGTCCGTCTGTCCGTCTGTCCGTCAGTCACAAAAACTTTAACCTTGTGCATAACTTTTGAATGGTAAGTGATAGGGCTTTGATATTTCACATGTGTATTCCTTGTGACAAGACCTTTGCATGGATACCAAAATTTTTGACCTTGTGACCTTGACCTTGGACTTTGACCTACTTATTAAAAACTTTAACCTTGACCATAACTTTTGAATGGCAAGTGATAGGGCTTTGATATTTCACATGTGTATTCCTTGTGACAAGACCTTTGCATGGATACCAAAATTTTTGACCTTTTGACCTTGACCTTGGACTTTGACCTACTTATTAAAAACTTTAACCTTGACCATAACTTTTGAATGGAAAGTGATAGGGCTTTGATATTTCACATGTGTATTCCTTGTGACAAGATCTTTGCATGGATACCAAAATTTTTGACCTCTTGACCTTGAACTTTGACCTGCTTATTAAAAACTTTAACCTTGACCATAACTTTTGAATGGAAAGTGATAGGGCTTTGATATTTCACATGTGTATTCCTTGTGACAAGACCTTTGCATGGATACCAAAATTTTTTACCCTGTGACCTTGACCTTGGACTTTGACCTACTTATTAAAAACTTTAACCTTGACCATAACTTTTGAATGGAAAGTGATAGGGCTTTGATATTTCACATGTGTATTCCTTGTGACAAGAGCTTTACATGGATACCAAAATTTTTGACCTTGTGACCCTGACCTTTGAGTTCGACCTACTTTTCAAAAAACTATAACCTTGTCCATAACTTTTTAATGGAAAATGATAGGGCTTTCACATTTCACATGTGTATTCCATGTGATGAGACCTTTCTGTTGGTAACAACATTCTGACCTTGTGACCTTGTCCATGGAGGTTGACCCACATTTAAAAACTTCAACCTCGACCATAAGTTTTTGATGGTAATTTAAATCATAGGTCTTAAATTTTTCACATGTGCATACCTTTTCATAAGCCCTGTCCCTTGGAAACAAAACAAAAGTTTGGACCTTTTGACCTTTTCTTGGAGTTAATCTTTTATATTTAGAATGTTGATAATATATGAGATATATTATTAAAACTTAAGAATGGGGGGATGTCTGTAAGCATTTCTTTAAAGACAAACACCCAAAAGCGGGGGACCACAATTCCTTGAATTTGATTTTTCAAGTATCCTGTCTGTGTTTAAAACACCATTCATCTTATCTTTTCCATATGTAAGTGCAATGTATTTATGGATATTTTGGAGGTTAAATCAAATTTTGGAGGTTAAATCAAAATTAATTTCCAATAGCTTTACGAGAACTGGAATGACACTTTCAATATCATGACGTCATCCAGAAATTCACGAAAACGTCGATTAATGCATATTTCAAAGTCGCGTTGAAAATTTTCCTGTGGATAGAATCAAATGTAAGTTTGTACAGTCAAGGACGGACAAGAAATATATAATTTCAGAAATTTTTAGAAAAATTGAATTTGGTGTCCAAGTGTTCAATACCTCCTTAATAATGTTGTGCATATATGACATCGTTTTGTCACATTCATGGTACTGTTCTGGCAGATTTGGATCGGTCTTCTTATTCGTGTAACGTACCTAAATTTTCATTCCTCTAAGCGCGAATCATTACGTACAGTACATGTATTCGTATTCCATACCTCGATCTCTATCTTATTCACACTAATACAAGCTGTATTATTGTACCGATAGTCGCAGACATCGTCGCTATCGTCTCTAAAATATCCAACTCGCCGACTATCGATTAATTCTATCTCTGAGAATCGATTAATCGGAGTAAATACACTTCTTTGAAAAATGTTCTCTCTTCACATAAAATGACACTAAAAATGTATCAGAATGGGAGTCATGACAACGGATTCTAGTTTAGTTATGAAACGATTATTACAGACGATCGATTGTCGGTCGTTGAATGGCCAGCGATGAACATTACTAATCGATGTTGAAAATCAAACGTCATTGTCGCCGACATTGCTGATTTCCGGATTGTCCGATTTAGTATCTTGGTTTTGATAAATTCGTGTATTTCCCTTTTTATACTATTATGTTCCTTGTACTTCAAAGTACATACTAGTGTATGACATTTTCTGTTGCATGGTATTCAAGAAAAAGAAGCTTGACCGAATTGATAGGGTATTCATAGTAGTTGTGATCGAAAGTGTTTTACTCAATAAAACAATTTTATTCAAAGAAATAATAATTTGGTGTTTATTTCAATTCATTGATGGTTGCAAAATGAAAAAAAAAATGTTTTGAATTTTCCGATTATAATAATAATGGGTTATGCCCATCCGATTATTTCCGCTTATGATTTAACTTCTGATTGCCCAACACTTATACTAGCACAGTCACACGTATTTCCTTAATCAATAATTACGTATGTCATGATAAGAACGGAAGCATGAAAAGTAATTTAAAATACGAAATATTCAAAATGCAACCATCGTTTTAGCTCACTTCGACGAACTTGAGTGAGCTTATGCTATACCCGTCCGCGTCGCGTCCGATTAAGAAGATTGGGGTAGCTCAGTATTTCGCAAAGTACTGATGACCAAACTTAAACAAGTGATTCATCTTTGGATGCTGAGGTGAACCCATGCTTGGATGCTGGATCTGACCTACATTTTACGCTTGATTGACTTGGTTAAGAAGTTTGGGGTAGCTCAGAGTGGCTTGGTTAAGAAGTTTGGGGTAGCCCAGTATCTGACAAAGTTCTTATGCTTCAGTAACCAATCTTGCACAAGTTATTCATCTTGGGATGCCGAGATGGACCAATGCATCGGATGCAGCATCTGACTTAGTTTTTCCGCTTTAGTGATTTTGCCTTTAAAAGCCAATATTGAGCAAAGTATAAGTGCTACATGTACCAAACTTGCATATTGGATGTATCTTTGATCAAACTCTCATAAAATGACCTTGACCTACTTTTTCCGCTTGAGTGATTTTGCATTTAAAAGCCAATATTGAGCAAAGTATAAGTGCTACATGTACCAAACTTGCATATTGGATGCATCTTTGATCAAACTTTCATAATAATGACATTGACCTACTTTTTCCGCTTGAATAATTTTGGCTGGATTGCAAAGCAATTCCGGCCTATAGATTGACTATGTCCGTCCGTCTGCCGTCAACATTTTGGTTAAAGTTTCTGGTTGAGGCAAAATCTAAGGAACTATATGCAGTAGAAACTTTATATTATACATGAAGCTTGCCCATGACAAGTCCTTTCAATTTATGCCATAACATTTGACCTAGTGACCTTGACCTTGGACTTTGACCTAGTTAAATATTTTGGTTAAAGTTTCTGGTTGAGGCAAAATCTAAGGAAATATATGCAGTAGACTCTTTATATTATACATGAAGCTTGCCAATGACAAGACCTTTCAATTTATGCGGTAACATTTGACCTAGTGACCTTGACCTTGGACTTTGACCTTGTTAAGGATTTTGGTAAAAGTTCCTGGTTTAAGCAAAATCTATGGAACCGTGTGCAGTAGAAACTTTATTTTATACATGTAGGTTGCCTCTGACAAAAGCTTTCAATTTATGCTGTATTATTTGACCTATTGACCTTGACCCAGTTATTGACAAAAAACTTACATTGCAATCCGGCCATACCGTCTTTAGCGGTGTTTTATTCCTTTAAAAGCCAATATACATGTACTTATAAAATATATTTGAATTGAATTTTGCTGCCACGCGGTGAGCTTCGTAATCTGTGATTACTTATGTTTTTCTCTATGAAGTCCGCTACCATTGACCCGATTGGGACCCTTCGCTTTTATGTTAGAAATAACCCCCCCCCCCCCCACCTAATTCCTGTATCCGCCACAACCTCGGCAAATGTGTATTACGCAGTGATTTTAGAAGGAAAAGACATTATATTTCTCATTTCTCAACTCGAGTTTTAGCTGTACCTATTGATGTTGAGTCATTAAGTCACATGCACCGAAGTGTAGGGGAGTGGTTTTCAATTTAGCCGATGTATTATCTCTGTCTAGTCCAGCATGCAGCTGACCGCGAAATTGGATTAAAATCTGATACATGTAATTTGAGCCTACTAGTGTATAGGAACAAATTTGAAGTACTTACAGATGTCAAATTGAGTCACACCAATGTTCATCTTCATACATCGCTGACAGTGGTTTATCTACGGCAAAATTAAGTGGATGCTTTAATTATCTAGGTCTGCAGCAGATATAGAACCGTGTTTTGATGATGTACAGGGGTATTCACTTTTGATTGGAGATGTTCGGACAACTTTATTACGAGAAAATCTTTGAATTTAACGGTATTTCAGAAATTGTCGGAAAAATGAAGAAGCATACATTTTAGCCTTTATCTGATCTGATAAGCCTAACTCTCTTCTAGGACAGTTGGGACCTATCGGATCCGCGATTCATGAAGATGGAAAATATGAAGTCTTTCTTTAATTTTTTTAATATAATCATAAATAATGACATCAATTTCTTGTGGAACGATGCAGCTTACATCTTACGCGATTTAAACGAAAACAAAAATTAAAAGTATTACATTAAAGACATGCATACTGTAGTTCCAGGACGAACATTTTCAGCCTGTGATTTCGAGCAAAGGCAAAACAAACACGGACTGTACATAATAAATTGTACACATCTTGTATTTATAGAGATTTTTGGAATAAGTTTTAATTCCTTAGATTTATATTTCACACATTTTCTCAATGTAGAAATATCTCTTATCATTTCTAATACTTAGTAATTCATGGTACTAGTCCTGACGTTATGCGACGTCATATGTGAAAATGACGTCGCAAACAATATACCATACCCTCAATTCACATTAAAATATTTTGCTTCAGCAAGACTGTAAATCACAAAGTTGGCCAGTTCTGAAGTGCTGAAATATGGTTTTATTTGCCACAACGTTCATCTTTTATCAAAATATAAAAGATGAACGTTGTGGCAAATTAGGCCGATTTTGCCGTTCGTGGCTCTGGTCCTTTGATCCTATCATTTAATTTCCTAAATATTATAAATGTTAATAATTGAAACATACTTTTTCTACATGCAAAGTTTCATCATTTTTTTACCGTTTGTCTTGAAGCTACGAACGTACATACAATGTATATACCCATTGAGAGCCCCAAAGTGGACCGTAAATGTGACGTTAAAATTAATACACTATAGATAATGAAAAACAGTTACAAATCTTCTGTAGAGGCAGAATATTAACAAGTTCCGTATTTTTCATTTAGGTATGATGTGGGCAATCGGATATCTATAAAATTATAAATGATCACTAAGATTGTCGAAAGGAGATAAATTTATGTCTATTTTCAAAAAGTCTTTGAGTTGCTAATTTTTAATCATAAAGTCCGTTTATCTGAATCCTATCATTTATTTTCCTTAAAAACTTGATATTATCGGATAAATTCCTACTGATGTTTGACCGTCAGTTTTTAATTAATAGTGATTTTGTTACCCTCCCCCTTATTTTACGTTACCTAATCCTGACGTTTTTTCCGAAAAACGCGCCAATGTCGCCGTTTCTATTGTGACGTCATAATTGATCCAGAGCTTTCCGATGGGGTTCTTTCGGATACTGTTCTGGACCCCCTTAAATATACATTTGTATTATCAATATTGATGCATTGCTATTAATAAATACATGTATCACCATATAGAAGAAGGGAGGAGATCTCCAACAAGACCCCGTTGCAGCATCAACAGCAAAACACCAAAACACCCCGATGCGAAAACACAAAAGACGAGTACAGCACGAGACGGAAAAGAGACACACGACATGTAAACATCAAACACAAAAGACTACACATAAACCGACGAGACCAATGGGCAACCGGTGCCGACTTTGGACGGCCATTTGTCACGCAAGTAGCAAATGGTGTGGTTATCCTGGATTACGTGCGCACAACCCTCTCACTTCTCCAATTACCCAGAGGTCTCGAAGAACGTACAGTTGTGGTGTAAAACAACCTCCTCACTGTAAGATGACATCACACAAACAAGACCGCGAAACGCAGAGGCCCCAGAGACACAGAAGAATATGTAAATGGATATAAAAAGAGGGCATGCGTAATACAGTCCGTGCTCTGCCGGCTGTAGCGAGCTCATGTATGTAATCACCCGAGGAGTCCGACCGACATTCAGAGAGGACAGGTGGTCGGGGCCCTGTCTTCTCTAAAGAGGTTTGGACAGGGTCCGTCATGGAGTCCCGTCGTCACAGTCAGTCAGAGTGCAAGTCTCAAGGATGCGCTTGTACAAGACTGTAGATTGGTCAAGTACCAAGCCTAGTGTCCGTCTAATTCTATACACAAGCTTTGAAGGAGAACTTCAGTTTTTCCCCCAATTTAAAAATTTGTCTAGAAAACCCTCCCCTCACACCCTCTTACTCGTACCTTATATATAGATTTTGTTTACTCAGGATTATATTGTAAAATACTTCTATCTCTCTGTTTAGAAGTGAATTAAATCAATTTCTCGTTTTGAATAAAAATAAAGAATTTCTATCGATAAAGCAAAATATTCTTAATATATTTCACATCACTTACACCTTGCAAGAAAAAAAAAAATAATTTTGCTCCGGTTCGGGGTGATAAAAATAATCTTGCTCCGACAAAATACCAAGCCCCCTCCCCCCCCCCCTCCCAGATATCAAATTGACCCTGCCTGAGCGAAATGAAGGGGGATTGCAAACTTAAATCAGTTTTTAAAACTTGGCTATATCCCTCCGATTACAAATGGAGAGAAACCCTGATGTAAAAATGTTGTTTTCATTTGTTGAATTATTAATTTCTTTTATTCATTGATGCTATAATTGATATACTGACATTGAAATACTCTAAAATTTGATCAAGCAGTTGGCTAAAAAAAAAAACCCAGAAAAAATTGAATCCGCTAGAAATTAATGGATATGAATGGGCATGTGGTTGTTGGTTCTCATAAAAAAAAACTTGATATATACATGTATACATTCTCTTGAGTGTACATTTATATGTACAAATCAACCAGGAGAGCTTTAGTCTCATCAGAGACTTCTGGGGGGTTTTTTTTTCGCAGCCTTGTAAGCTTTTGAATTGAAACTTGATATATGCCTTGATGATAAATAGTTACAGATCCAGTTCGAGATTCAGAAAAATTGACCCATTTTTAGCAGATTTATGGCCCTTGAACATAGAAATTTTCAACAGTTCCACTGACCCTTTTTGCACCCTTTCAAGTTATTGCATTGAAACTTAGCGTGTGCCTTCATAATAAATAATTACAGATCTATTTTAAGTCTCTGAACAGTTGACCTATTTTCAGCAGAGTTATAGCCCTTAACAACTTTACAGTTTCCTGGACGTCTTTATTGCAGCCTTTGCAGCCTTTGCAGCTATTGTACTGAAACTGGGTATATACCTTCATAAACTCGGTATACACCTTATTTTTTTTCATATTTTTATGCCCCCGTAATCGAAGATTCGGGGGAATATAGTTTTTGGTCTGTCCGTCCGTCTGTTTGTCTGTTTGTCCGCAAAAACTTTAACCTTGGCCATAACTTTTGAATGGTAAATGATATGGCTTTCATACTTCACATGTGTATTCCTTGTGACAAGACCTTTCCATAGATACCAAAAGTTTTAACCTTGTGACCTTGACCTTGGAGTTTGACCTAATTTTGAAAAACTTTAAACTTGGTCATAACTTTTGAATGGTAAGTGATAGGGCTTTCATATTTCATATGTGTATTCCTTGTGACAAAACTTTTCCATGGATACCAAAAGTTTTGACCTTGTGACCTTGACATTGGAGTTTGACCTACTTTTGAAAAACTTGATTTTTGGCCATAGCTTTTGAATGGTAATTGATAGGGCTTTGATATTTCACATGTGTATTCCTTGTGACAAGGCCTTACCATGGATACCAAAAAGTTTTAACCTTGTGACCTTGACCTTGGAGGTTTACCTAATTTTGAAAAACTTTAACCTTGGTCATAACTTTTGAACGGTAAGTGATAGGGCTTTCATATTCCACTTGTGTATTCCTTGTGACAAGACCTTTCCATGGATACCAAAATTTTTGACCTTATTGCCTTGACCTTGGAGTTTGACCTACTTTTGAAAAACTTTAATGTTGGCCATAGCTTTTGAATGGTAAGTGATAGGGCTTTCATATTCCACATGTGTATTCCTTATGACAAGACCTTTCCATGGATACCAAATTTGACCTTGTGACCTTGACCTCAAAATGTGAACTACTTTTCAGCTGTTTTACCGACAAAGATGCCAACAGGGGCATTCGTGTTTCACAAACACATGTTTTAGCTCTACTGGTCTATGATCAATCGAGCTTATGCGATCGCCCTGTGTCTGGCGTCCGTCCGTCCGTCCGTCCGTCCGTTTGTCCGTTAAACATTTCTTGTGGTTTCCAGTCCTCTGAAACTGTTGGTGATGGAAAGTTAATTCTTTTTGCAACATGATTGGTCTATGGTCTAGTTGTGCGCCTGATATTTTGTTTGAGCCCCTGACCCCCAGGGTCTTAGAAAATGGGTGTGGTCATTTTCTCCTATATAACTCTATGTAATCTTGTGGTCACCATTTCTCAGACAGTATAAATGATAGAAAGATATTTCTTATTGCAATATTAAAGGTCTATGAACTAGGTGTGCATCTGATATTTCATCGAAGCCCCTGACCCCTGGGGTCTTAGGAAATGGGTGTGATCATTTTCTCCTATATAACTCTATGCAATCTTGTGGTCACCATTTCTCAGAAAGTATAAATGATAGAAAGTTAATTCTTTTTGCAATATTAAAGGTTGATGATCTAGTTGTGCACCTGATATTTCATCTGAGCCCCTGACCCCTGGGGTTTTAGGAAATGGGTGTGGTCATTTTCTTGAATATAACTCTATGCAATCTTGTGGTCATTATTTCTAAGAAAGTATAAATGATAGGAAATTAATATTTTTTGCAATACTAAAGGTCTATGATCTAGTTGTGCACCTGATATTTCATCTGAGCCCCTGACCCCTGGGTTCTTAGGAAATGGGTGTGGGCTTTTTCTCCTATATACCTCTATGTAATCTTGTGGTTACCATTTCTCAGAAAGTATGAATGATAGGAAGTTAATTCTTTTTGCAAAATTAAAGGTCTATGATCTAGTTCTGTACCTGTTATTTCATCTGAGCCCCTGACCCCTGGGGTCTCAGGAAATAGATGTGGTCATTATCTCCTATAGACCTCAATATAATCTTGTGGTCACCATTACTCAGAAAGTATAAATAATAGAAAGTGAATTCTTTTTGCTATATTATATGTCTATGATTGAGCTGAGCTTAAGATATTTTGTTAGAGCCCCTGACCCCCAGGATCTTAGAAAATGGTTGTGGTCATTTCCTTTTACATATCCCTATGTAATCTTGTGGTAACCATTTCTCAGATAGTGTAAATGATAGTAAGTTAATTCTTTTTGCAATGTTTAAAGTCTTTGATCTAGTTTTGCACCTTAAGTTTTGTTTGAGCCCCTTACCCTAGGGTCTTAGACATTGGGTGTGGTCACTTTCTTCTTTATAAATAACTCAATGTAATTTTGTTGTCACAATTTCTCAGAAAGTATAAATAATAGGAAGTTAATTCTTTTTGATATATGATAGATCTATAATCAAGCTGTAGACAAGATATTTTGTTTGAGCCCCTGACCCCAGGGTCTTAGAAAGTGGTTGTGGTCATTTTCTCCTATATAACTCCATGTAATTTTGTGGACACCATTAATGATAGAAAAATAATTCTTTTTGCAATATAAAAGGTTTATGATTTAGTTATGCACCTGATATTTCATCTGAGTCCCCGACCCCAGGGTCTTAGGAAATGGATGTAGTCACTTTCTCCTATATATATAAATTACTGTAATTTTGTGATTATCTTTTCTCAGAAAGTATAAAGGATACAAAGTCAATTCTTTTTGCAACATGGTGGGTCTATGGTCATGTTCCTGATGTTTTGTGTGAGATTCAGACCCCAAGGGTCTTTGAAATGGATGTGGTCATTTTCTCCATTACATATTATGCCTTCTTGTGAAAACCAATTCTCAGAGTGCATAATTGAAAGAGTATATTAAATTCTTTTTGCATAATACATATGTAAAGAGCATGTGGTTTAAATATCCACTTGATAGTAAGTTTTAGCCCCTGACTTCCAGGTTCTTGGAAAATGGATGTGGTCATTTTCTAGTATATAACTCTATGTAATCTTCTGAACACCATTACTTAGAAAGTATGACTGAGAAAAAGATTTTGCATTATGTTCAGACTTAAGCTTAATGTTACGCTTGCGCATCTGATATACTTTTTAAGCCCCTTACCCTTGGGTCTTAGAAAATAGTTGTGTCATTTAGTTATGTATTTTACTAAACAACCAGGAGAGCTTCAGTCTCGTCAGAGACTTCTAGTTTTATTGGTATCTTAATCATGTTAACTGAGAAATAATGTTTAAAGGTCAAGTCATTTTGAGACTTAAACTGACATAATTGTATTCACAAAATTATGAGAAATTAATAACCCGACGGGCATATCTTGCAGCGATGGCATTGCCTATATTCTTAATTATTTCAGAAAATAATAATAATCCTTTTTTCCTAAAAATATCCTTCAATACGAAACATGCGATATCACCTTAAACAGAAGTTTGGATCCCTCTTGGAAACTCTGGCCGGTCCGGGGGTCGAATCCAAAACTTTCCTCTATGAGGTCACACTCTCTGTACGACTTAGCTAGCCAGGCACGATACCTGAACCGTCACATTAGACTGAAAGACAAGCAAAGTTCATGATCAATTTTGAAACACAAAAGACGGTGATAAAATGGACTTTCAAAATTATATTTGCTGTTCTTGGGAATAATCCATCAGTTTTACTGATTTTGTCTTTATTTTTTATTGTACTGATATTGTCAATATATTCCAGGGAGGCACTCAGCAAATTTCTGAGAAGTTGGCGGGAACCTTGGAAAGGAATTCTGTTATACTTAACCACCCTGTTACTTTAGTACAGCAAGTAAGACATTTATTCTCTCTCTATTTTAACGTAGCTCGCGGGGAGGTTTTCAGGCAAACATATTTTGGAATACAGTTGACAGTTGACGATTGACTTGTCAACTGCATTCCAGAATACAGTTGACAATTCCAATAAGAAACACTTGTGTTGAAAATGTATGCATAACGAATTACTGCATTACTATTTCATCACACCAAAAAATACATACGACACCCATGCCCCACCTCCACTTCTTACAGAATTAAAAAATAAAAGAAGAAGCAAAGTATCGATACATCCTGTTGGTAATATCTCAAACTTTTATAGTATTCTCCTGGTTAAGATACTGAAATTTTCAGAGATTCATGCCAAGGCATTGACTCAAACACACATTAAATTTGGTGAGGGTACATGGCCTTGTTACCGAGAAAATGAGGCCGAGAACTTTGCCAATATTTCTACCATTCAGACAAATTCTCAAAAAATTCTACGTTCTTACTTTTATAGTATTCCCCTGGTTACGATACTGAAATTTTCAGGGATTCATGCCTTGGCATTAACACAAACACATATTAAATTTGGTGAGGGTACTTGGTCTTGTTACCGAGGAATGAGGCCGAGAACTTTGCCAATATTTCTACCATTAAGACAAATTCTCAAAAAATTCTAAATCCTAACTTTTATAGTATTCCCCTGGTTACGATACTGACATTTTCAGGGATTCATGTCAAGGCAAGGCTTTGACTCAAACACACATCAAACTTGGTGAGGGTACATGGCCTTGTTACTGAGAAATGAGGCCGAGAACTTTGCCAATATTTCTACCATTAAGACAAATTCTCAAAAGATTGTCTAAGTCCAAACTTTTATTGGCTAGCCAACAGGGGATGCTTACTCCTCCCGGGCACCTGGTCCCACCTCTAGCTTGCTAGGAGTCCGTCGATGCTCAATTTGGTGTTCTATTGTGAGTGCTGTTGAGATTATCGTCAGGATCTTCTTTAACTCATTTTTGTCACACTTATGCCCTTTGCCGTGTGGAGCTCTTAAAAAAGTTCCCCGCGAGGAGTTTGACAGTAAGTGTTTTGAATGTTTCCCTGACATGGTCGCCATAGCACTTTCTATATAATAATAATAATAATAATAATTTCCTTTATTTTAACAGGATAAACACAATTAGTCTTGGGACTAGTTTACATTGTGGTCCTGTATTATATACATATGTACAAATAAATAATAAGAAAGTTAACATCAATAAAAACATATACATGCATAGTAATTTTTCATAAATTTGAGATGTTGAATACTGTATCTAAAAAGAAAACAATATGTAGTAAAATATCCTTGTATTAAAACTATGCATCACAGACAATGTTCATGTATTAAAACAATTAAATTATCTATTAAAATACTCTTCTAGATACATCTTTTTAAAACTGTCTCATGTTGTACAATTTCTAAGATTTGGTGTTAAATCATTCCAAAGTGCACTGCAAGATATAACAAATGATCGTCTAAAATATTCAGTGCGCGCTCTGGGAATAAAAAGTAATGTTCTATCTATACTCTGTCTGGTTACTCTTCTTTTCACCTCATGTCCATATATAAAAACATCAAGATATTCTGGTGTCATATTATGTAAAACTTTAAAAGTCAAAATCAATTTTCTAAACACATAATAATCAGACAGGGGCATCCACTTTAACTGTGTTAAAAGAGAACTAGTAGGTGTTAAAATATCTCTCACCCCAAGAATAGTTCGAGCTGCATTTTTCTGTAATTTAAAAACATAGCAGTGAAATGTTTAAAAACATAGCAGTGAGCAAACATAGCAGTGAAATGTTTAAAAACATAGCAGTGAGCAAACATAGCAGTGAAATGTTTAAAAACATAGCAGTGAGCATTTTTCTGTAATTTAAAAACATTTTTCTGTAATTTAAAAACATAGCAGTGAAATGTTTAAAAACATAGCAGTGAGCAAACATAGCAGTGAAATGTTTAAAAACATAGCAGTGAGCAAACATAGCAGTGAAATGTTTAAAAACATAGCAGTGAGCAAACATAGCAGTGAAATTTCTTCATTCAACATCCCTATTTCTAAATTGGATCTTCCTACAATATACTGCATACCAAAACTGCACAAATCTCCTTACAAATTTAGATACATTGCTAATTCTAGCAACTGCTCAACTACAAGTTTGTCTAGACATCTGACGTCAGCCCTCACGGCGGTAAAGGAACACGTTGCAAAATATTGTGAAACTGTTCTTAACAGGAATGACGTAAATTTATTTTGGTCTATAAAAAATTCCGGGGATGTGATTGACAAGAAATCTAGAAATTTTCAAGCCAATACGATTGCTTCATACGATTTTTCAAATATGTACACCACGCTTCCTCACGACAAGATCAATGATCAATTGTCCAAACACATTAAATGGTGCTATAATCGAGAGGGGAAAATTTATATTTGTACATCTGAATCAAAGGGTTTCTTTTCCGCTACAGAATACAAATCATACAAATCATGGACATGTAGCGACCTGTGTAGTGCCTTGTCCTTCCTCTTGGACAACATTTATGTAAGATTTGGTGAGAATCTCTACAAGCAGGTTGTAGGGATTCCTATGGGTACAAATTGTGCGCCTCTTGTTGCAGACTTATTTTTATACACATATGAAAAGGAATTTATTCAAAATCTTCAAAAGCAAAGAAAACATGATGATGTGAAATGCTTCATTAGTACTTCTAGGTACCTGGATGATATTCTTACTATCGATAATCCTGTTTTTGAAAAGTATAAAGATGTTATTTATCCACAAGAATTGACTCTAAACAAGGCAAACTTTACAGACACTGAAACACCATTTTTGGACCTAAATATCAAAATTGTCAATGGAGAAATTCATACAAGTGTATATGACAAACGAGATGATTTTGGATCCAACATAGTAAATTTCCCCTGGCTTGACGGTGATGTCCCTAGATTACCGTCATACGGTATCTATATTTCACAGCTCATCCGGTATGCTAGAGCATGTACTGATGTTTTGGATTTTCATAATAGAAATCTACAAATTACAAAGAAACTTTTAGGTCAAGGTTTTCGCTTTCACAAACTAGTAAAGACTTTCTGGAAATTTTACAAAAATTATGATCAACTTCTTTTGAAATTCGGACCCATAAAAGCAACGGAGTATATTACTTTAGGTATTTCACAACCTGCATTTTATGGTGACATAATTAACAAAATAAGAAGGATCAAAGGTAGAAAAGAGTCATCAAACGCCTTTTATACCGTGGATATGATCCTAATGTCACCAGACGGACACTACGCTTGGTACTTGACCAATATACAGTCTTGTACGAGCGCATTCTTAAGACTTGCACTCTGACTGACTGTGACGACGGGACTCCATGACGGGCCCTGTCCAAACCTCTTTAGAGAAGACAGGGCCCCGACCACCTGTCCTCTCTGAATGTCAGTCGGACTCCTCGGGTGATTACATACATGAGCTCGCTACAGCCGGCAGAGCACGGACTGTATTACGCATGCCCTCTTTTTATATCCATTTACATATTCATCTGTGTCTCTGGGGCCTCTGCGTTTCGCGGTCTTGTTTGTGTGACGTCATCTTACAGTGAGGAGGTTGTTTTACACCACATTTGTACGTTCTTCGAGACCTCTAGGTAACTGGAGAAGTGAGAGGGTTGTGCGCACGTAATCCAGGATAGCCACACCGTCTGCTATTTACTTGGCAGATGGCCGTCCTAAGTCGGCACCGGTTGCCCATTGGTCTCGTTGGTTTATGTGTAGTCTTTTATGTTTCTATGTTGTGAGTTGGTGTTCCTTGTCCCTTTTGCGTCTCTTTCTGTGGGTATCTGTTCTGTGTTTTTTGCATGGGTGTTTTGGGATTTTGCTGTGGGTGCTGCAACCTAGTGTTGTTGGAGATCCCCTCCTTTCTTTTATATCTACACTGAATTCGTGTTGCAGTGTGGAGTTGGTAATACAATTCCCCGTGACCCGATGTTTGAAGTGTTTTAATTCCATTTCGTTCTCTAACTTGACTTTGTTGTAGTGTCTTCCATGCAGGATCTCTACTCACCCTTCTTTGATCATCTCACTATGGCATTTTTAAGGTCGCCTCGTATTAAACTTACTCCTTTGAGATTACCCTCTATCACTACAGTAACTTTCCCATCATCGACTTTTAACAGTAATAAACTTTTTCCTCACCCAGAGTACTTCTTTCACCTCTTAAATTGAAATCCCGTAGACGTATTACACCTACTTCTCCATCTGCAGGCTCTACATTTAACAACAAACATAGAGGGTTCTCAGCAGTTTCTACGTGCAAAGGGAAAAGATGCGGTATGTGTCCGCTCATCAATTGCAATTCCACAATTAAATCAAGTGTTAACGGGCAGACTTTTAAAATTGAGATTGAAAACGACATCGATTGATCGTACCAAGATGTCATTTATGTTATAACATGAAACGCTAGGGGATGTGGCGCCCAATATGTTGGAGAAACAGGTCAGGCCTTAAAATCTCGTTTTAGAAGTCATTCGTATCAGATAGAAACTCACATCACAAAAAACAAAGAAATTTCCTTTATAATCACTTCGTTAAATACAATCATTCCATTTCGGATATAACTATTACACCGGTTCAGTCTTTTTCTAAAATTAAAAATCCTAGTAAAACGGAAATTAAAAAACGCCGACTACAAGCTGAACTTGCCTGGATCACAAAACTCCAAACTGCGTACCCCCTTGGTCTAAACGATCAAATTTATGGACAAGGAAACATTTCCTCGACGTCAACTAATATTAATGTATTTTCAATCCGCCCAAACACTAAACGGAAGCATAGGTCTCACGGAAGACGACGAAACCGAAAACTCAGAATAAGATCTAGATTACACCGTACCCTCAACGATCTTCTGATCATTGCTCGCAACGGCGGCAGACATGAACTGCTTATTGCTCTCTCATCAGTTCCAGCAGTTCAATTGAAATCTATCTTGGATGAAGCATTGGTTGCATTCTTAAGAAATACGGATTGATTCAGACTTAATATCATTGTTGCATTCGCACAGAATAAACTTTATCCATTATTAAAAACATCCCACCTAAAAAACGATTCTTAAAAATTCCATTTATTAACAAAGGATTCGATCTTCTTAACATCTCTAATATTTTTCGGGATCATCGTGTACAAAGTGCTATTCCTCAATATTTTGAAAATTTAGAACCTCCTCTTATTTGTTACAAATATAAGAGACCTATTCGAAATTTCGTTTTTAACTACAACAAAGTTACATCAGATCCTACAATACTTGAATCATGTCCTGCTTCTTGAGAATGTGCAACATCTGAATATCTATATAAACCAGCTGGTCATATTATTACAGGTGACTTTTCAATTATCCAAGACAGGCAGCTCCGTGGTCTTCTCAAAAAAGGACCTAAGTATAGAATCCCGTCCAAGATAGATTTTATTAAATGTCGCGAAATACTAAAGGAAGCCTTAGATAACTATACCAAACGATGGTATAAATCGGAAGGAGTCGAATCGCATTCTCTGAATGACTGGAAAAACCTCATTTTGGACATTACTGACATTCGAATAGACAACTTCCACAAAAATCCTCATCTATTTGAAAATCCAAGTTCTAGATCTGAAAGATATTTTAAATCCAAATTACGTGATTTACATGAAAAATTTGTCTTCGCTCCTGCAGATAAAGCAGCCAACAACACCATAATCATATGAAAACTTTACTATATATCAACTTTAGTTTCGGAACTTTCGTCTACAAATACTTATATCAAAAGCAATGAAAGTGTCCCTAACATTTTGAGCAAACATAGCAGTGAAATTTCTTCATTCAACATCCCTATTTCTAAATTGGATCTTCCTACAATATACTGCATACTAAAACTGCACAAATCTCCTTACAAATTTAGATACATTGCTAATTCTAGCAACTGCTCAACTACAAGTTTGTCTAGACATCTGACGTCAGCCCTCACGGCGGTAAAGGAACACGTTGCAAAATATTGTGAAACTGTTCTTAACAGGAATGATGTAAATTTATTTTGGTCTATAAAAAATTCCGGTGATGTGATTGACAAGATAAAATCTAGAAATTACAAGCAGGTTGTAGGGATTCCTATGGGTACAAATTGTGCGCCTCTTGTTGCAGACTTATTTTTATACACATATGAAAAGGAATTTATTCAAAATCTTCAAAAGCAAAGAAAACATGATGATGTGAAATGCTTCATTAGTACTTCTAGGTACCTGGATGATATTCTTACTATCGATAATCCTGTTTTTGAAAAGTATAAAGATGTTATTTATCCACAAGAATTGACTCTAAACAAGGCAAAGTTTACAGACACTGAAACACCATTTTTGGACCTAAATATCAAAATTGTCAATGGAGAAATTCATACAAGTGTATATGACAAACGAGATGATTTTGGATTCAACATAGTAAATTTCCCCTGGCTTGACGGTGATGTCCCTAGATTACCGTCATACGGTATCTATATTTCACAGCTCATCCGGTATGCTAGAGCATGTACTGATGTTTTGGATTTTCATAATAGAAATCTACAAATTACAAAGAAACTTTTAGGTCAAGGTTTTCGCTTTCACAAACTAGTAAAGACTTTCTGGAAATTTTACAAAAATTATGATCAACTTCTTTTGAAATTCGGACCCATAAAAGCAACGGAGTATATTACTTTAGGTATTTCACAACCTGCATTTTATGGTGACATAATTAACAAAATAAGAAGGATCAAAGGTAGACAGCATATGTATCGAAAATGCGTCAGAGTCATCAAACGCCTTTTATACCGTGGATATGATCCTAATGTCACCAGACGGACACTACGCTTGGTACTTGACCAATATACAGTCTTGTACGAGCGCATTCTTAAGACTTGCACTCTGACTGACTGTGACGACGGGACTCCATGACGGGCCCTGTCCAAACCTCTTTAGAGAAGACAGGGCCCCGACCACCTGTCCTCTCTGAATGTCAGTCGGACTCCTCGGGTGATTACATACATGAGCTCGCTACAGCCGGCAGAGCACGGACTGTATTACGCATGCCCTCTTTTTATATCCATTTACATATTCATCTGTGTCTCTGGGGCCTCTGCGTTTCGCGGTCTTGTTTGTGTGACGTCATCTTACAGTGAGGAGGTTGTTTTACACCACATTTGTACGTTCTTCGAGACCTCTAGGTAACTGGAGAAGTGAGAGGGTTGTGCGCACGTAATCCAGGATAGCCACACCGTCTGCTATTTACTTGGCAGATGGCCGTCCTAAGTCGGCACCGGTTGCCCATTGGTCTCGTTGGTTTATGTGTAGTCTTTTATGTTTCTATGTTGTGAGTTGGTGTTCCTTGTCCCTTTTGCGTCTCTTTCTGTGGGTATCTGTTCTGTGTTTTTTGCATGGGTGTTTTGGGATTTTGCTGTGGGTGCTGCAACCTAGTGTTGTTGGAGATCCCCTCCTTTCTTTTAAAAAGTTTATCAATGTGAGCATATAGATATAACCTCAGACAGTGCAATGCATATATTTTGTATATTGTTTTTATTTTCGTGCATGAACATCGACGGCGGATGCGGCTAGCCAACAGGGGATGCTTACTCCTACCGGGCACGTGGTCCAACCACTAGCTTGCTAGGGGTCTGTCGATGCTCAATTTGGTGTTCTATTGTGAGTGCTGTTGAGATTTTCGTCAGGATCTTCTTGAATTCATTTATTGTATTCCCCTGGTTACGATACTGAAATTTTCAGGGATTCATGCCTTGACTCAAATACACATTAAATTTGGTGAGGGTACATGGCCTTGTTAATGAGGAATGAGGCCGAGAACTTTGCCAATATTTTAACGATTAAGACAAATTCTCAAAAAATTCTAAGTCCTAACTTTTATGGTATTCCCCTGGTTACGAAACTGAAATTTTCAGGGATTCATGCCATTGCATTGACTCAAACACACATTAAATTTGGTGAGGGTACATGGCCTTGTTACCGAGGAATGAGGCCGAGAACTTTGCCAATATTTCTACCATTCAGACAAATTCTCAAAAAATTCTACGTCCTTACTTTTATGGTATTCCCCTGGTTACGATACTGAAATTTTCAGGGATTCCTGCCTTTGCATCGACTCAAACACATATTAAATTTAGGGAGGTACATGGCCTTGTTACCGAGGAATGAGGCCGAGAACTACGCCAATATTTCTACATGTACCATTAAGACAAATTCTCGAAAAATTCTCTAAGTCCAAACTTTTATTGTATTTCCCTGGTTACGATACTGAAATTTTCAGGGATTCATGCCTTGGCATTGACTCAAACATACATCAAATTTGGTGAGGGTACATGGCCTTGTTACCGAGGAATGAGACCGAGAACGTTGCCAATATTTCTACCATCAAGATAAATTCTCAAAAGATTGTCTAAGTCCAAATTTTTATTGGCTAGCCAACAAGGGATGCGTACTCCTCCCGGGCACTTGGTCCCACCTCTAGCTTGCTAGGGGTCCGTCGATGCTCAATTTGGTGTTCTATTGTGAGTGCTGTTGAGATTATCTTGTCAGGATCTTCTTTTACTCATTTTTGTCACACTTATGCCCTTTGCCATGTGGAGCTCTTAAAAAAGTTCCCCGCGAGGGGTTTGACAGTAAGTGTTTTGAATATTTTCCCTGACATGGTCGCCATAGCACTTTCTATATAGATATATCCTCAGACAGTGCAATGCATATATTTTATATATTGTTTTTATTTACGTGCATGAACATCGACGGCGGATTCGGCTAGCCAACAGGGGATGCTTACTCCTACCGGGCATCTGGACCAACCTCTAGCTTGCTAGGGGTCTGTCGATGCTCAATTTGGTGTTCTATTGTGAGTGCTGTTGAGATTATTGTCAGGGTCTTCTTTAACTCATTTATTGTATTCCCCTGGTTACGATACTGAACTTTTCAAGGATTCATGCCTTGGCATTGACTCAAACACACATATAATTTGGTGAGGGTACCTGGCCTTGTTAATGAGGAAAGAGGCAGAAAACTTTGCCAATATTTCTACCATTAAGACAAATTCTCAAAAAATTCTCTAAGTCCTAACTTTTATAGTATTCCCCTAATTAAAATACTGAAATTTTCAGGGATTCATGCCTAGGCATTGACTAAAACACACAATAAATTTGGTGAGGGTACATGGCCTTGTTACCGAGGAATGAGGCCGATAACTTGCCAATATTTCTGCCATTCAGACATATTCTAAACAAAAAAGTCTAAGTCAAATTTTTTATTGTATTCCCCTAGTTACGATACTGAAATTTTCAGGGATTCATGCATGGGCATTGACTCAAACACACATTAAATTTGGTGAGGGTACATGGCCTTGTTACCGAGGAATGAGGCCGAGACGTTTGCCAATATTTCTACCATTCAGATCTATTTTTAAAAAAATTCTATGTCCAATCTTTTATTGTATTCCTCTGGTAACGATACTGAAATTTTCAGGGATTCCTGCCTTTGCATTGACTCAAACACACATTAGATATGGTCAGGGTACATGGCCTTGTTACCGAGGAATGAGGCCTAGAACTTCGCCAATATTTCAACCATCAAGACAAATTCTCAAAACATTCGAAGTCCAAACTTTTATTGTATTCCCCTGGTTACGATACTGAAATTTTCAGGGATTCATGCCTTGGCATTGACTCAAACACATATTAGATTTGGTGAGGGTACATGGCCTTGTTACCGAGGAATGAGACTGAGAACTCTGCCAATATTTCTACCATTAAGACAAATCTTCAAAAAACTTTTAAGTCCTAACTTTTATAGTATTCCCCTGGTTACGAAACTGAAATATTCAGGAATTCATGCCCAAGGCTTTGACTCAAACACACATTAAATTTGGTTAGGGTACATGGCCTTCTTACCGAGAAAATGAGGCCGAGAACTTAGCCAATATTACTACCATTAAGACAAATTCTCAAAAAAGTCTAAGTCCTAACTTTTATGGTATTCCCCTGGTTACGAAACTGACATTTTCAGGGATTCCTGCCTTTGCATTGACTCAAACACAGATTAAATTTGGTGAGGGTACATGGCCTTGTTACCGAGGAATGAGGCCGAGAACTTCGCCAATACTTCTACATATACCATTAAGACAAATTCTCGAAAAATTCTCTAAGTCCAAACTTTTATTGTATTTCCCTGGTTACGATACTGAAATTTTCAGGGATTAATGCCTTGGCATTGACTCAAACATACATCAAATTTGGTGAGGGTACATGGCGTTGTTACTGAGGAATGAGACCGAGAACTTTGCCAATATTTCTACCATTAAGACAAATTCTCAAAAGATTGTCTAAGTCCAAATTTTTATTGGCTAGCCAACAAGGGATGCGTACTCCTCCCGGGCACCTGGTCCCACCTCTAGCTTGCTAGGGGTCCGTCGATGCTCAATTTGGTGTTCTATTGTGAGTGCTGTTGAGATTATCTTTTCAGGATCTTCTTTAACTCATTTTTGTCACACTTATGCCCTTTGCCGTGTGGAGCTCTTAAAAAAGTTCCCCGCGAGGGATTTGACAGTAAGTGTTTTGAATATTTTCCCTGACATGGTCGCCTTAGCACTTTCTATATAGATATAACCTCAGACAGTGCAATGCATATATTTTATATATTGTTTTTATTTACGTGCATGAACATCGACGGCGGATTCGGCTAGCCAACAGGGGATGCTTACTCCTACCGGGCATCTGGACCAACCTCTAGCTTGCTAGGGGTCTGTCGATGCTCAATTTGGTGTTCTATTGTGAGTGCTGTTGAGATTATTGTCAGGGTCTTCTTTAACTCATTTATTGTATTCCCCTGGTTACGATACTGAACTTTTCAAGGATTCATGCCTTGGCATTGACTCAAACACACATATAATTTGGTGAGGGTATCTGGCCTTGTTAATGAGGAATGAGGCCGAGAACTTTGCCAATATTTTTACCATTAAGACAAATTCTCAAAAAACTCTCTAAGTCCTAACTTTTATAGTATTCCCCTAATTACGATACTGAAATTTTCAGGGACTCATGCCTAGGCATTGACTAAAACACACCATAAATTTGGTGAGGGTATTTGGCCTTGTTACCGAGGAATGAGGCCGAGAACTTTGCCAATATTTCTGCCATTCAGACATATTCTAAAAAAAATTCTAAGTAAAATTTTTTATTGTATTCCCCTGGTTAAGATACTGAACTTTTCAGAAATTTATGCCTTGGCGTTGACTCAAACACTTATTAAATTTGGTGAGGGTACATGGCCTTGTTACCGAGAAAATGAGGCCGAGAACTTTGCCAATATTTCTACCATTAAGACGAATTCTCCAAAAAAAGTCTAAGTCAGGTCTTTTATTGTATTCCCCTCGTTACGATACTGAACTTTTGAAGGATTCATACCTTGGCATTGACTCAAACACACATTAAATTTGTTGAGTGTACATGGCCTTGTTACCAAGGAATGAGGCCGAGAACTTTGCCAATATTTCTACCATTCAGACATATTCTCAAAAAAAAATTCTAAGTCCTAACTTTTATAGTACATTTGTATTCCCCTGGTTACGAAACTGAAATTTCCAGGAACTCATGCCTGGATTTTGACTCCAACACACATTAAATTTTGTGAGGGTACATGGCCTTGTTACCGAGGAATGAGGCCGAGAACTTGCCAATATTTCTACCATTAAGACAAATTCTGAAAAAATTCTAAGTCCTAACTTTTATGGTATTTTCCTGATTACGATACTGAAAATTTCAGGGATTCATGCATGGGCATTTACTCACTTACACATTAAATTTGGTGAGGGTACATGACCTTGTTACCGAGGAATGAGGCCGAGACGTTTGCCAATATTTCTACCATTAAGACAAATTCTAAAAAAAATTTGAAGTTCAATCTTTTATTGTATTCCTCTGGTTATGATACTGAAATTTTCAGGAATTCATGCCTTGACATCGACTCAAACACACATTAAATTTGGTGAGGGTACATAGCCTTGTTACCGAGAAAATGAGGCCGAGAATTTTGCCAATATTTCTACAATAAAGACAAAGATAATAAATACCTTTTATGTTTACGAAAGCTTTATACTCCATGATCTATGAATTTTAAATCCTCTCAAAACAGAATTGCACAATGATTTTGCAATGAGAACATTTCTATCAATAGAAAATGACAATATAATCAAAATACAGCCAAGTAATGCTACTAAGAAAAAAAAAGACAGAGACCAAGAGTAAAAGAGTTATGTTTCTGATACTATGTTATGTTCAAATAAGAAAGACTACTTGTGTGAAAATAAATAGCGTAGGACAAAAACTGCTAATTCTACAAGAATAAGTTTGTTATGACCCTGAGAATGATCATTTGACCGTGAATAAAGGTCACGGAAAAAAGATAAGTATTTGAGGTAATTCTTTTCAAGATTGATCTTACTCTGATCAAAGCTCAATATTTTATCAACCAAAGTATGTTGTGACCTTGAAATCGAACAAATGACCTTCGCTCAAGGTCAAGGTAAAAGGGCTTGATGCAAGGAATATTTGTGTTAAGTTTGAACTCTTAAGATCAAATAGTCTTTGTTCTATAGGCAAAAGTTTGTTGTGACCTTAAAAATTAAAATTTGACCTTGGGTCAAGGTCAAGGTGAAAGAGCGTAGCTTAACGATAATATGTATGAAGTTTGAACTCTGAAGGTCAAATAGTCTTTATTCTATAGGCAAAAGTATGTTGTGACCTTGAGAATCAAAATTTGACCTTGGGTCAAGGTCAAGGTGAAAGAGCTTGGCTCAACGATAGTAAGTATGAAGTTTGAACGCTGAAGGTCAAATAGTCTTTCTTCTATAGGCAAAAGTATGTTGTGACCTTGAGAATCAAAATTTGGACCATATCCAGATCACGCTGATACAAAAACTTTGCTATCAGTGGCCGTGGTGCTGCCTTCCGAAGCAGTGTACGTTGGCGAAATCAATGTACTGCTGGATATCTAACTCGTTAGCCAGAAAATCTTGTAAAACTTGTTCACTATTCTCTCTTTCACTTTCCTGGAGACCCGAAAATATGAGGTTATATTTCATTGATCGGACGCGCAGATCTGTAATTTGTTCGGATAGTTCATCATTTTTTTCCGCAAGCCTTCGAACCTCAATTTATTTCTCCATGTTATGATTTGCAAGAGAATTTTCCATTTCTTTCATTTTTGTTTTCATTTCCCGAATTTCTTTGTTCGTTTTATTGACATCTTTTTTAACATCGTCAAAGATATTGCTCATTCCTTGTAGGTTTTTGTCAAACTCACTGCATGTGGTGTTCATTTTGTGAATTTCAGTTTCTATGTTATTGACTCTTGACGTAAGTTTCACCACTTCTGCGCACATACTATCAACTTTTTGTATTTGTTTCTAAGTTTTTAATTCTGTAATCTATTTTTTTCATTTGTGTCATTGAATCGTGTCTTGATCGACGACTATATTTGTTTTACAATAGAAAACACTTTCTGTAGCGTAATTTCGCCTTCATCCTCCTCATCATAGAATACGCCTCTGCTTTCGCTTAACAAATTCACAGTGTCCGAGTTCGTGGACATGTTTGTTTATAAGTTCATTCAAGCGATACCTTGACCACTCTGTATTATACGTGCATGATACGTGGCACTATGTATACCAACTACGATGAAAATACTGTATAGTTTAGTTTCTTGACACAGTGCACTCTGCATCTCTTACATTACTTATAAATACAGTTTTAACTTTGAAATCGACTGTTTTACCTATTTTTTCGGTTTTTTCTCTCTCAGGTAAATTTCACACCTATTCACTTCTAACGCATGCGCCAAAAAAGAAAAAGACAAAAAAAAAAAACGAAACAAAAACAAAACAAAACAAACAAACAAATAAAAAAAAGCAAAAGGCCCAAGGGGGAACATTGCTCCGTTAAAGGTCTTGTACAGTTGTTTCAAAGATTGACGAAATAAAAAAAAGAGGCCCAAGGTGGCCATACGCTCACCTGAGTTGAAAACAAAATAATGATAGAGGGCAATTTGTTGGAGGCCTTTGAGTACTTACTTCTTGTAAGGTTTCGGGAAATTCTGTGCAGCGGTTGAAGAAATAAAGTCGAAAATTCGTCAGCCAATCAGAACCCTTGGTGACCGTATTTGTTGACCGATCAGCACGTAAAACACAAACTTGGTAGAGGACCTTGAATTCTTGCGTCCTGTAACGTTTCATGAAATTCTGTGCTTCGGTTGCAAAGAGGGTGTCGAAAATGTTAAAAGCATTCGCCGGACGTCGACGAACGACTCGCTATGACAACAGCTCACTTGAGCTTCGTACAGGTGAGCTTAACAGACTAACAGAGGGCGATCATGTGCTTGTTCTTAATTGGGGGCGGGGGGTGCAGTTTCTTTTGACATTAGCTTGGTCTTTTCCTGTATTAATGGTGACGATTATATTGTGTTGATTTCTGTTTTCTTTTCTTCTTGTCACTTGAATTTAATGATGTCGGATGTCAAAAATGAAAAAAGACCGAAAATAATCTATCAAATAAGGATCTCCTATCGTCTTTGTGTTTGTTTGTATATCCGTTCGTATGTCTACCAGTTGGTCTTTGAGATCACTATCTGTATACATGTCTATATGTCTTACTTTAAGAAAAAGTAACTGTCCATGAAAATTTAATTTCAAAAATCTCAAAAACTGTAGAAATTTTCACCTTGCCAATTTTTAAGTTCCAATTTCAACCGTAAATTGCGCTAAAACAGTAAATATTTTATGGAATATGTAAGCGTATAAAAGTTTGATAATGTCTCAAAGAACAATATGAAACAAATTTCGTTGAAATCGTACAATAAGCTTGGAGGTTATGAGAGTTTGAAAAAATAGAGACCTCTTGTGGGGGCATGGGTGAACTATTCACCACACAAAAAATATACATCGAGATCTTTGGAAGCTGTTTCATTAGAGAGTACACTTTAAATCATGTACTAAAAGACATTTCTTTGAAGGCTCTGGAACGATTTGGGGGTAAGAATAATAATAATAAGAAGAATAATAATAAGAATAAAGAAAAGACAATACAATAACAGAAAGGATTCCGACGGAATAGTCGGAATCCTTAATAACAGAAGTCGGAATCCTTAAGAAAGAAAGGACAATACAATAACAGAAAGGATTCCGACTTCCGTCGGAATCCTTTCTGTTATTGTATTGTCCTTTCTTTCTTAATAAGAATAAAGAAAAGACAACACAATAACAGAAAGGATTTCGACGGAAGTCGGAATCATTAATAAAGAAAAGACAATAGAATAAGAGAAAGGATTCCGACGCAAGTCGGAATCCTTAATAACAGAAAGGAGTCCGACGGAAGTCGAATTTCTTTAAAAGAATCGTCTGGCTTTTTAGCTCGTCGGGACAAAAAAAAAACGGAGAGCTAATGCCATACCCTTGGCGTTGTTGTCGTCATCGTCCGTAGACAAACTTTAACCTTGGCTATATCTCTTGAGCTATAAGAGGAAGGTTTTGATATTTCACATGTAGATACCCTGTGACGAGACTTTTCATTTTAGACCAAGATCTTTGACCTAGTGACCTTGACCTTGGACTTTGACCTACTTTTCCAAAACTTTAACCTGGGCTATCTTTCTAGAACTATAAGGGGTAGGGCTTGTGAGATTTTGGAGAACGCACAATTGTAGTGTAAAGAACCTCTTCACTGTAAGATGGCCACACAAACAAGACACCAAAACGCAGGGGCCCAAACAACTCAGATGAATATGTAAAGGGATAAAAAATCGGTAAAGGGCGGACTAAATACAGTCCGTGCTCTGCTGGCTATATCGAGCTAAAGCTGTTTTAAATGATAACAATATCATTAGGTAATAAAAATTGTAAACAGTAACAAGGAACGCCTGATTTAGGCTGAACCGTATTTGATCTTAAGAAAACAATCATTGAAATCTCCAGCATGTTCACTTTCTTGATTTGAATATGTTTCTTATTTTATCAGACGGAGAATAATGTGTCAGTCACCACTGCAAACGGATCAAGATTTAAGTGTCAAAGGGTTATTGTGGCTACTCCACCTAACATGACAGGTATGGTATTTGATAGAGTTGATAGATTCAACATTATTTATACTATATAAATGTATATAATTCACACTAATTTGCTCATCTTAGTTCAAAATTTCACTTCAGCTCATTTGTGTTTCCAAGTATTGAAGGTAAGAGGGCATATTGATTTTTTCTTTATTTTTGATCGTCTCTTTTTCTTCTTTCAAAATGTTTAATATATTTGATCGGTACATGTGTTTATAATGCTCCCCGAAAAATATCGGGGAAGCATATTGTCGCCGTCGCGTCCATACGTCTGTCTATTCGTCCGTCCGAGCTCATATCTCCTAAACCCTCCGCTAGAATATGATCAAATTTTACACCAATGTTCGTTAGGATAGATCCTTTAAGATAAACACAGTGAAGGACCGCCACTATTTTCATTCCTGATGTAGATGATTTCCGAAGCGAGACACCATCATGTGTATAGGATACTTGTATTTAATCTGAAATAAATGATTCCAGGGCTAAATCAAGCCTTTATTCTTACAGCTCCTTTAGTACAGCAACCAGAAGAGTTTCAGTTTTGTCAAAACTTCTGGTTTTAAGGTATTAGATGTATAAAGAATGCAATCATGTCCAAAATATTGAAATTAATATGTGTAAAAATCATTACAAATTTCTCTATTGCTTTTGATGTAGCATACATTTTTGTACTATGATGGTATCGACAAAGGATTTATTTCAAAAGGGTCATTTGAGGAGTAATTTCCCCTTGATAGAGAATACTTTGAAAATGAATTGCCAAATATGTAAACGGTGAAATTTATGTTTTTGTTGCAATTTGATAATTTTTTTTTAATTTATACATCCTTCCATAGTTTAGCCCCAATTATGTTCTTGGAAAATATAGTTTAAATATTACTTTTGCCATAGACTACAATGTAAATACTGAGGGCAAATAACTCTTATAGGAAGTAACTTTTTTTCAAAAACGCAATGATGAAAAATTGTCAAGATTGTTTTATATTATAACTATGCCATAATGACAAATATGGATAATGACCATATCCCAATACACAGCACAGAATCGATAATTCAGAATATCATAAACCGAAGGCATACAAAATCAGGATAAAACAAAGAACCAAAGCAAACAAAGAAAAACCTCCACCATATGAAATGAAGCGAACTCCCAAAATGGGAGTGAGCAAGTTTCCAAACTTATAAATGGGTGAACCAATTATCCCTCTAAAGCCTTAAAGTTTCCTTCAAATTAAAAATTGTTAACTGAGGACCTCCTATGTTTCAATTATTAACAATATATTCTAAATGTTACAGGAAGAATACAATTTGATCCTATACTTCCATCAGAGAAGAGAGAAATACTAAAAAGGATGCCCATCAGCAACCTAACAAAGATATTAATCACATATGAAAAGGTAAAGTTTCAGTCATGGCATTCGAAAATACAATAGGCCTGAGATACATAGTTTCTCCTTCGATGACTTGGTTCCATTTTTGAATGAGCCTCTAGGCCTGCATTATATTCGTACCAAATTACACTCTGTTCCTTTACGGAAGTTGCACGAAATCTACGATTATACGAAGGACCTCACATATACCGATACACGTTCCCCAGAATACAGACTACAAGGAGTCATATTGGACATTTCTACTTTTCGTTTATTTCAAGCAGTTAGATCAGATAAATCAGAGGAGAAAACAAACCGCCCTTTCATTAAAGTAAGATTTGCAAACAAAGGTATTGATAACTTGAATCTTGGTCAAATTTTGAATCACAAAACTGTCACAGAAAAAATCCCACCATATTTCAAAAGAAAAGAAACTCCTTGTATTTCCTATAGCTACACACCAACAGTTGCATCTAAAATTTACAATTACAAACGATTCCTGCAGTGTATTGATTTAAGTAATCCCTCACTACATCCACTTCCCTGCGAATGTTCTTCATCGGATTTCAACTACTCTCCTTGTGGACACGTTATTACTGGTGACCTTAGTATAGTCAAGAACGACAAGTTGAGAGAATTGTTAAAAAAGGGTCCCAAATACAGAGAAAGTATGTCCTTTACATGGAACCAAAATGTCAAAATTATCATGGACTCTTGTGAGGAATATGCAAGACGTTGGGCAAAGAAAGAGGATGTACAGCTCGACACCCTTTCCGAATGGATTAAATCAATCAGAGGGTTACTTTTATCTAGAATTATTCGATTAAAATCAACTGTGAACACCAGATTCGTGTCTATATTTAAAGACCCTAATGTTATCACAGAGCTCACCTACCTCCAAGAACATTATGTCATCACACCAGCGGACAAAGCCTCAAATAATTACACATTTACTTGCAAAAAGTACTATTTCGACAGTCTAGTTAAAGAGTTGGGTTTAAATTCGACACCTGGAAATCCCACTTACACCCCAACAAACCTTTCTGCCTCTGAAATAATAGATAACCACAAATCAGCTCTTACTTCCTTTGGCTTCGACACTACCAATTTAGATTTAGATTTACCATACTTGTACTGCATACCTAAAATGCATAAGAATCCGTACAAACAACGTTTCATCGCTGGTTCCTCAAAATGTTCTACCAAATCTGTATCGATCTTACTCACCAAAGTTTTATCTGAAATCAAATCTGGGCTTCAAAAATATTGTTCGACAGTGTATTCTCGCAGTGGTATCAACCAGATGTGGATTTTAAAGAATTCGAAGGAACTTTTAGAACATCTGAAATCCTCTCATTTTAGTAGAGTCCATTCGATCAAAGCCTTTGATTTTTCGACACTTTACACTACAATTCCACATTCTAAATTGAAAGAAAGACTATATAAGTAATGCGTTTACAAGTAAGAACGGTAATCGCAAATACAAATTTATTGTTGTTAACTATGACAAAACCTACTTTGTAAAAGAAAAGTCAGATTCTGAAAATAAGTACACTGAAACAGACATTATTCAGATGTTAAACTTTCTGATCGACAACATTTTTGTGGTGTTTGGAGGAAAGGTCTTCCAGCAAATTGTCGGAATTCCAATGGGGACCAATTGTGCCCCACTCCTTGCCGACATTTTCCTTTACTCGTACGAAGCTGAATTCATTCAATCTCTGGTCTCTGAAGGGAAAAGATACTTAGCTTCTGACTTTAACTTCACTTACAGATACATAGACGATGTGTTGTCCATCAATAATCCAAAATTCGCGGATTACCTGAGCAGTATCTATCCTTCGGAGCTTGAAGTCAAAGAAACCACAGAGACAAATAATTCAGCATCCTATTTGGACATAATGTTGTCCTACGACACTGATGGTCACATGAACACCTCACTCTATGACAAACGTGACGACTTCAATTTCAGCATTACAAACTTTCCTTTTCTGAGTAGCAACATCCCTTGATCGCCTGCTTATGGCGTGTTCATATCTCAGTTGATACGCTATGCCAGAGCAAGTACCAAATATACGGATTTTGTTCTGAGAGCTAGGCGTCTTTCAGATAAGCTTCTCAGTCAGGGATATGTTTGTGACCGACTAACATCGTCACTGAGGAAGTTCTACGGTCGATATGGGGAACTCGTCATACACTATGATGTTCCACTCTCAAGAATGGTGGATGATATTCTGTCATAGACCATTTGAACCATCCAACCAAAGATTGTACTCTATATCTTCCAAAATGGAAGTAACCGGATGTGACAGTTCTACCGAATTGAAGCGACGGGTGTTGCATGCAAGCAGGAGATGCTTACTCTTCCTGGGCACCTGGTCTCACTCCCCTATCGGGAGTTCGCTTCTTTTCATATGGTGGAGGTTTTTGTTTGTTTGCTTTGGTTCCTGTTTTGTCCTGATTTTGTATGCCTTCGGTTTCTGATTTTTGAATTATCGATTTTGTGCTGTATACAGGGATATGGTCATTATCCATATTTGTCATTCAATGGATTCAAAACATACAATGCTCATGTTTAACGAAAGTTTTTTATTAGCCCACCTGAGTGAAGCTCATGTGAGCTATTGTCACAGTGTAATATCCAACGCTTGTCGTCCGTCCGTCTGTCATAAAATTTTCGACATTTTCGTTTTCTTCTCCAGAACGGCTGAAGGGATTTGATGAAACAAGAAAGATATGAAGTACTAATGGTCTCCTACATGGGTTGTTGTTTTTCATCCGGTCGGTCAATAGATGGCGCCACCACAAGCAAAAGTAGGTCACATGGGGTGCCTTCCTTTGACAAACTTCTTCAGAACCGAATCATGTATCGACCAACCATATGCATCAGGATGATCTAGAGAGATGTCTTAAGAAGTGTTGATATTCTATTCATGTTTTCAATAAAAAAAACCCCCAAAAAATGCAAATATCAATTCGCCGACTTGCCCGTATAAGGAATAGATTGACGACGTATATCAACAAATATAACAATGATATATCACAATATGTTTCTATTACAAACCATATGTTTAAACAATATCAAATCAGATAGTTATGTATGAAAACCCAAGGAAAAAACAGATATAAAAAACCTTTAAGATTTTTGGAAAACATATTATCTGAAAACTGGGTAGTAATACACGTAGAAAAACAAAATTTCATATTATGGCTAGAGAACGACCACAATATAAACCTGAGCGCTTACCTGGAACATTCCATTTAAACCAATTAATATAAACCTATCACATTCTTTACATAAAACACTGTCAAATACAATATTTTCTCGCTATACTTCTAACCTCGAGGGAATATAAGTATTCTATTCATATTTTCAATTAAAAAAACTTAAAAAAAAAAAAGGAAATATAGAGTTGCCGACTAGCCCGTAGAACGAATATACTTACAAAGTATGGGGAACGGGGCTAGCTATGAAAAGTACAAAACTCTAGGAGAATTTTGAATAAAGAACACAAAGAAAATTGTCTTCTTATAAACCCAAACTTTTCGAAACTTCAAGTCGCTTATCTACGGAAGCCAGTTCGTGCCATGTTATATTCTAGCTATCTCGTAGTTACGAGAATTTTTTCTCGTAGTTACGAGAAAAAATTCTCGTAGTTACGAGAAAAAATTCTCGTAATTACGAGAAACTTTTCTCGTAGTTACGAGAAAAAAATCTCGTAGTTACGAGAAACTTTTCTCGTAGTTACGAGAAACTTTTCTCGTAGTTACGAGAAACATTTCTCGTAATTACGAGAAACTTTTCTCGTAGTTACGGGAAAGAAATATCGTAGTTACGAGAAATAGTGCGTTCGATTTTTTTCTCGTAACTACGAGATTTATTTCTCGTAACTACGAGAAAAGTTTCTCGTAACTACGAGAATTTTTTCTCGTAACTACGAGAATTTTTTCCCGTAACTACGAGAAACGTTTCTCGTAACTACGAGATAGTAAAAAATATAACATGACATGAACTGCCTTCCGTACTTATCCAGAGTATATACCACATAAACACCCTTGATGGTATCGCTTTTATAGCGCCCATACCTGTTCAAGCATCTCTCGTTCACCAAAGAATTAGCAGCAGCAGCTGTGACACCCCGTGGTCGCATTGAATGAAACCCCAAGTTCAAATTTTCTGATACAAGTTTCAAACGTGAAATTATACTCTCTCTACTTGCAGTATTGCTCAGGTTCTTGAAAACACCTATTGCTATTGCCATAGCGCACCGTCCGGCGTCCGTCGTTCGTCGTAAACTATTCGACATTTTCGACTTCTCCAGAACCAATGAAGGGATTTTCATGAAACTTGGTTGGAATGAAGTACTCATGGTCCCCTACAAGTGATAATGTTTTTCGTCCGGGTCCGTCAACAGGTGGCGCCACCACATGCAATAGAAGGTCAGGGGGTGCCCTCCTTTGACAAGCTTCTTTTCCAGAACGGAAGCACGTATCGACAAACCGAAAACATCAGGATGATCTAGAGAGATGTCTTAAGAAGTGTTGTTATTTTTGGTTCCACTCCGAAGTCAAATTATTGACGCGTTTTTGACGTCTTTTAGGACCTTGTCAGAAGTGCACATTTTTGCATTATTTCTTTGAATAAATCAATAAGTGTATGATGTTACACACTCATTTACTGCATATTTATCATATTTTCTGACGCGTTTTTGACGTCTTTTAGGACTTTGTCAGAAATGCATATTTTTGCATTATTTCTTTGAGTAACTCAATAAGTGTATGGTTTTACACACTCATTTACTGTATATTTATCATATTTAAGTTACTAAATGCTTTGATATGTATTTTATTCTAAAATTTTAATTTCTTGATTTTTTTATGAATTTTTTCTTAATATGTAAAAAGAAAGGGGTTTTTTTTTTATACATATTCAACTTCTTCTCCAGAACCACTAAACAGATTTTCATGAAACTTGGTAGGAATGAAGTACTCATGGTCCCCTACAAGTTTTGTTGTTTTTCGTCCGGATCCGTCAACAGATGGCACCACCACAACCAAAGGTAGGTCACAGGTGGTACCCTCCTTTGACAAACTTCTCGAGAGCGGAAGCATGTATCGACAAACCGAAAGCATCAGGATGATCTAGAGAGGTGTCTTAAGAAGTGTTGTTATTTTTAGTTCCACTCCGAAGTCAATTTTTTAACGCGTTTTTGACGTCTTTTCAGACTTTGTCAGAAATGCACATTTTTGCATTATTTCTTTAAGTAACTCAATAAGTGTATGATTTTACCCACTCATTTACTTCATATTTATCATATTTAAGTTACTCAATGCTTTGATATGTATTTTATACTAAATTTAATTTTTTTGATTTTTTATGAATTTATTTCTTGTTTAAAAAGGAAGGTAGGGGGTGATTATCATACATATTCAACTTCTTCTCAAGATCTGCTGAACAGATTTTCATGAAACTTGGTAGGAATGACGTAATAATTGTCCCCTACAGGTGTTGTTGTTTTTCTTGCGGATCCATCATTAGGTGGCGCCACCACAGGCAAAGGAAGGTCACAGGGGGTACCCTCCTTTGACAATTTTCTTGTTCATAACAGAAGCATGTATCGACAAACCGAAAGCATCAGGATGATCTAGAGAGATGTATTAAGAAGTGTTGTTATTTTTGTTTCCACTCCGAAGTCAAATTATTGACGCGTTTTGACGACTTATTGGACTTTGTCAGAAATGCACATTTTTGCATTATTTTTTTTAAATAACTCAATAAGTGTATGATTTTACCCACTCATTTCCTGCATATTTATCACATTTAATAATGTCGAAGGGTTCCAACCTTCTTGAAGAAAATTCCAATCAATATCCATGCACCAGACACGTGTTTTGAATATTAAATTCTCATCAGTGATGCTTTCAGCGGAGCCACCAAAAATAATTTCAGTATCGCCCTCTTTAATTTTTGTCCCCCGATTTCGCGAAAGCGCGGGACATTAAAACCGGCTCGTCCGTCCATCCGTCTGTCCGTCAGTCACAAAAACTTTAACCTTGTGCATAACTTTTGAATGGTAAGTGATAGGGCTTTGATATTTCACATGTGTATTCTTTGTGACAAGACCTTTCCATGGATACCAAAATTTTTGACCTTGTGACCTTGACCTTGGACTTTGACCTACTTATTAAAAACTTTAACCTTGACCATAACTTTTGAATGGAATGTGATAGGGCTTTCATATTACACTGTGTATTCCTTTGGACAAGACCTTTCCATGGATACCAAAATTTTTGACCTTGCGACCTTGACCTTGGACTTTGACCTACTTATTAAAAACTTGAACCTTGACCATAACTTTTGAACGGAAAGGGATAGTGCTTTCATTTTACACATGTTTATTCCTTGTGACAAGACCTTTCCATGGATACCAAAATTTTGATCTTGTGACCTTGACCTTGGACTTTGACCTACTTATTAGAAACATTAACCTTGAACATTACTTTTGAACGGTAAGTGATAGGGCTTTCATATTACACATGTGTATTCCTTGTGACAAGACCTTTCCATGGATACCAAAATTTTTGACCTTGTGACCTTGACCTTGGACTTTGACCTACTTATTAAAAACTTGAACCTTGACCATTACTTTTGAACGGAAAGTGATAGGGCTTTCATATTACACATGTGTATTCCTTGTGACAAGACCTTTCCATGGATACCATCATTTTTTTTTATCTTGTGACCTTGACCTTTGAGTTTGACATACTTTTCAGAAACTTTAACCTTGACCATTACTTTTGAATGGAAAGAGATGGGGTTTTCATATTACACATGTGTATTCCTTTGGACAAAACCTTTCCATGGATACCAAAATTTTTGACCTTGTGACCTTGACCTTTGACTTTGACCTACTTATTAAAAACTTTAACCTTGAACATAACTTTTGAACGGTAAATGATAGGGCTTTCATATTACACATGTGTATTCCTTGTGACAAGACCTTTCCATGGATACCAAAATTTTTACCTTGTGACCTTGACCTATGACTTTTACCTACTTATTAAAAACTTTAACCCTGACCATAACTTTTTAATGGAAAGTGATAGGGCTTTCATATTACACATGTGTATTCCTTGGGACAAGACCTTTCCATGGATACCAAAATTAATTGACCTTGTGACCTTGACCTTGGACTTTGACCTACTTATTAAAAACTTTAACCATGACCATAATTTTTGAATGGAAAATGATAGGGCTATCATATTACACATGTGTATTCCTTGTGACAAGACCTTTCCATGGATACCAAAATTTTTGACATTGTGACCTTGACCTTGGACTTTGACCTACTTGTTAAAAACTTGAACCTTGACCATTACTTTTGAACGGAAAGTGATAGGGCTTTCATATTACACATGTGTATTCCTTGTGACAAGACCTTTCCATGGATACCAACATTTTTTCATCTTGTGACCTTGACCTTTGAGTTTGACATACTTTTCAAAAACTTTAACCTTGACCATTACTTTGAATGGAAAGTGATGGGGTTTTCATATTACACATGTGTATTCCTTTGAACAAAACCTTTCCATGGATACCAAAAATTTTGACCTTGTGACCTTGACCTTGGACTTTGACCTACTTGTTAAAAACTTGAACCTTGACCATTACTTTTGAACGGAAAGTGTATTAAAAACTTGAACCTTGACCATTACTTGTGAACGGAATGTGATAGGGCTTTCATATTGTATTCCTTGTTACAAGACCTTTCCATGGATACCAACATTTTTTATCTTGTGACCTTGACCTTTGAGTTTGACATACTTTTCAAAAACTTTAACCTTGACCATTACTTTTGAACGGAAAGTGATGGGGATGTCACATATCACATGTGTATTCCTTGTGACAAGACCTTTCTGTTGGTAACAACATTCTGACCTTGTGACCTCGTCCTTTGAGGTTGACCCACATTTAAAAACTTCAACCTCAACCATAAGTTTGGGATGGAGTTTAATCTTTCATATTTAGAATGTTGATAAAATATGAGATATATTATGAAAACTTAAGAATTGGAGGGGGTGTCTGTACGCATTTCTTTAAAGACAAACACCCAAAAGCGGGGGACCACAATTCCTTGAATTTGATTTTTTGAAGTTAGATTTTTACTTTTACATAACAGAGAGTGCGCGGTTTCAAATTTCCTGAAGGGTCGATTCAGTAGCATATCCAAATAAAATCTAGGTTCCAAATAGCATTGGAGGGATGGTGCTAAGACGTTAAACTCCTTTAATTTGGATGATATTTATCGGTGAAATGGCTAGTTTCCGAAATAGCAAAAAATATATGTGATGTCACTTTGATAAAAGGTAAAAACCAATGCTTCTTTCGGGTGACAGAGCTGGAAAGAAGTAATTAATACACTTGACAAACATCAGGCCACGGGGAACGATTTTAACTGCTCCACACTGCAACATAAAATAAGTGTCTATATTAATAATGTCGAGGGATTCCAACTCTATACCTTCTTGAAGAAAAATTCCAAACCAATTTCCATGCACCAGACACGTGTTTCGAATATTAAATTCTCATCAGTGATGCTTTCAGCGGAGCCACCAAAAATAATTTCAGTAGCGCCCTCATTAATTTTTTTAAGTTAGATTTTTACATTTACATTACAGAGAATGCGCGGCTCGAAATTTCCTGTAGGGTCGATTCAGAAGCATATCCAAATAAAATCTATGTTCCAAATAGCATTGAAGGGATGTTGCTAAGATGTTAAACTCCTTTAATTTCGATGATATTTAAAAGTGAAATGGCTAGTTTCCGAAATAGCAAAAAAATATATATGATGTCACATTGATAAAAGGCCAAAACAATGCTTCTTTCAGGTGACAGAGCTGGAAAGAAGTAATTGATACACTTAACAAACATCAGGCCACGGGGAACGATTTTAACTGCTCCACACTGCAACGTCTGAGTAACTGAATGCTTTTATATGTATTTTATACTTAAAGTTATTTTTCTTTTGATTTTTTATGAATTTTTTTTTCTTATTTAGAAAGGGAAGGGGGTGATTTTCAAACTTCTTCCCCAGAACTGCTGAACAGATTTTCATGAAACTTGGTCCCGTACACGTGTTGTTTATCTTGCGGATCTATCATTAGGTGGCGCCAGCACAGGCAAAAGTAGGTCACAGGGGGTACCCTCTTTGACAATCTTCTTCTTCAGAACGGAAGCACGTATCGACAAATCGAAGGCATCAGGATGATCTAGAGAGATGTCTTAAGAAGTGCTGTTATTTTTGGTTCCACTCCGAGATCAATTTTTTGACGCGTTTTTGACATCTTTTCGGACTTTGTCATAAATGCACATTTTGCACTATATCTTTAAATAACTGTGTAAGTGTACTGCATATTTATCATATTTAAGTTCCTTTTAGAAGGAAGAAGCTACTTTTGGTTCCACTTTGACGCTTTTTGGACATCTTTTCGTTTTAAGTCAGAAATGAACATTTTAACACCATTTCTAATAAAATTAGATAACTCAATAAATGTTTGATTTTACACTCCCATTTACTGCATATTTGTCATATTTAAATTATTAAATGCATTGGTATGTATTTTATGCTTAAATTTTAATTTTTTGATTCTTTATGAATTGTTTTTTTTTTCTTATGTAAAAAGGAAGGGGGGGGGGTGATTTTCATACATTTTCAGCTTCTCTACCATAACCGCTTTTCAGATTTTCATGATTGTATATGTACATTCATTGGTACCTAATTGTCACGTAAGTCTAATCAAAAGGACCCGACACTTTGTGTTTCTAAGTTATTTTTCTTGCAAAGCAATTCCGGCCTATAGATTAACGATGTCCGTCCGTCCGTCCGTCTGTCCGTCCGTCTGCCGTCAACATTTTGGTTAAAGTTTCTGGTTGAGGCAAAATCTAAGGAACTATATGCATTAGAAACTGTATATTATACATGAAGCTTGCCCATCACAAGACCTTTCAATTTATGCCGTAACATTTGACCTAGTGACCTTGACCTTGGACTTTGACCTATTTAAAGATTTTGGTTAAAGTTTCTGGTTGAGGCAAAATCTAAGTAACTATATGCAGTAGAAACTTTATATTATACATGAAGCTTGCCCATGACAAGACCTTTCAATTTATGCCGTAACATTTGACCTAGTGACCTTGACCTTGGACTTTGACCTACTCAAAGAATTTGGTAAAAGTTCCTGGTTTAAGCAAAATCTATTGAACTGTATGAAGTAGAAACTATATATTATACATGAAGCTTGCCCATGACAAGACCTTTCAATTTATGCCGTAACATTTGACCTAGTGACCTTGACCTTGGACTTTGACCTAGTTAAGGATTTTGGTTAAAGTTCCTGGTTTAAGCAAAATCTATGGAACCGTATGCAGTAGAAACTTTATTTTATACATGTAGGTTGCCTCTGACAAAACCTTTCAATTTATGCTGTATTATTTGACCTATTGACTTTGACCCAGTTAATGACAAAAACTTACTTTGCAATCCGGCCATACCGTCTTTAGCGGTGTTTTATTTGTTTGAAATTTTGAAAGCAACTTTGACATTTCATCGAGTGATTTGGCAGTATTTTGTCTATATTACTTAATGTAATCTTGTGTACACCAATTCTCAGAAAGCATTATTGGTGGAGAGTGTATTATTAGTCCCCTACCGGCTCGCCGGAGGGGACTTATAGTTTCAACCCCGTTTGTTTGTCCGTCACACTTTAGTTTTCCAGACTTGTTTTCGCTGTTGTTGCATATATTTAACTGGTGTTTGGTATGATGATATATCTTAATGTATTACAGATCAAGTTCGAGTTTGGATTTGATTGCCCTATTTTTGTGTCGCCTGCGAAGCATAGCGACACTTAAGGATCACTTTTTACAAGAGCTATGGCCCTCGAACTTAGCAAATTTCATGAAATTTTCAGTTTTCCGGACTTTTCTTCCGTTCAATTGCAGATATCGAATTGATTATCGGTATATGAATACATCTTAGTGTGATACAGATCAAGTTCGAGTTTTGGTTTGATTGACCTATTTTTACAAGAGTTATGACCCTTGGACTTAGCAAAGGTGTAGGGCCACGAAGCCCCTAAAATGGGCCTGCAATTTTCCTTAAAATTGAGCTTAATGAGATATACTTGATATATCACGTAAAATATAATGAATTCAATAGCGTCTTCAAATTCAATAGCATCATTTAAGATCTGATAAATTTACAGCATGGACCAGACATGCACGTTTCGGGTACTTAACCCTCGTCAGTGATCCTCAGAATGTTTCCCGCTTTTAATGAAAGGAGCATATCACCTACTGAAGCACCGTAGGAGGTATTGTGATGTCACCAAATGACGTCATTTTGAGGTAATTGACAAATCATGGTAAAAATGCTCGAAAATGTGTCTTTAGTTGAGAATTTCGATGTGGCCACATGCGTCGAGAAACATAAAACTTTTATGACAAGAAGATATGATGATTATCTTTCATTTGTAAAATTTCCATGTTTCTCGATACATGTGGACAATGCTAATTTTAAAGAAACATGTAGGTTTTGCAGCAATTTCACGGAAAATTGCCTATTTAGGGGTTTTCATAGGGCTTAAAGCTACTGATAAATGCATTATTTACAAAATCTCAACACATAATTTGGTGAAGGACTTGACAAAGTATCAAATCACAAAAAAATATTTAATCAATTCAAATATTAAGAAACAGGTCCGATTTAGGGGCTTCGTGAGTCTACCCCTTTCATGAGATTTTCAATTTTAGGGACTTTTCTTGGCTGTTGTTATAGATCTGAAAATGATTTTTGGTATGTTAATACATTGTAGTGTGATACAGATTTACAATATTTAGGACACCTAGACTTAGAAAAATTCATGAAATTTTCAGTTTTCTAGATCTATTCCGTTACTGCAGATGATTAACTTATTTTTACATGGGCATTAATCTTTTGATGCACGCACTGGTCAAGTTTAACCTTATGTTTGATTGAAGCGTTCTTAGCAGAGTTGCAGGACATAGAATTATACCGGTAGGGGACTTTTATCGCTCAGTGATCAAAGAATTCTCGTTGCATTATAATGCCCTGTGATGTAGATGAGCACCATCTTGCACGCAAGGATAGAAACTAGGCAAGCAAATTACTTTTCCAAAGGAAGTGACACGCGAATTAGGAACATAGTACTATTTGCAGAATAGATATGCACCCGATATTTGTTTGAGCCCCTGAACCATGGATAATTGAAAAAACAACGTGTCACTTTGGTTACACATGTAATATAACAAAATAAAACCAGGAAATCTCCAATCTCGTCAGAGACGTATAGTGGATATGTGAATGCAATATAATGTGATACAGACCAAGTTTTAGTTGATTTTTGATTAATCTTTTCTTTTTTGCAAAAGTTACGACACTTTGATGTAGCAGATGTCATGAAATTTTCCATCTCCAATACCCTTTATGTCAATACTCAAATTTGCATTTTGAACTGATTTTTAGCTCGCCGTGACGAAAAAAGTCCGGAGAGCTAATGTCATACTCTCGTTATACTTGTCGTTGTCGTCGTCGTTGTTGTCGTCGTCGTCGTCGTCCGTAGACAACACTTTAACCTGGGCTATATCTCTTGAACTATAAGGGGTAGGACTGATATTTCACATGTAGATACCTAGTGACAAGACCTTTCATTTGAGACCATGACCTTTGACCTAGTGACCTTGACCTTTGACTTTGACCTACTTAAAAAAAACTTTAACCTGGACTATAATTCTTGAACTATAAGGGGCAGGGCTTTGATATTTCACATGTAGATACCTTATGGCAAGACCTTTAATTTGAGACCATGACCTTTCGCCTAGTGACATTGACCTTGGGCTTTGACATTCTTTTCAGAAAGTTTAACCTGTGCTATATCTCTTGAATTATAAGGGGTAAGGCTTTGATATTTCACATGTAGATACCTTGTGGTGAGACCTTTCATTTGAGACCATGATCTTTGACCTAGGTACCTTGGCCTTGGACTTTGACCTACTTTTCAAAAAGTTAAACTTGGGCACTATCTCTTGAACTATAAGGGGTAGGGCTTTGACATTTCACATGTAGATACCTTGTGATGGGACCTTTCATTTAAGACCATGACCTTTGACACAGTGACTTTGACCTTAACCATTTACCTCCTTTTTAATTACTCATACTTTGGCAATATCTTTAGCTCCCTAAGAGATAAGACTAACATTAGATGCATAGAATCCTAATGACAATACTTTTTGTAGTTTGGAAGTTATTTGATTTTTGACAAAAACCTGTTACGGCGAGCTATGTAATCTTTGATTACCCTATGTTTGTGTTTGCATTCATCTTTGTCAACTTTCAATTCATGTTTGATTGAAGTGTTCTATGCAGAGATGCAGGACGTAAATTGATGCCGCTACTTGCAAATTAAATTATCTTATTCGTCCATCAAAAACAAACATTTTTAGATAACCCTAAGCGAAGCCCGAGAGAAAATATTTAAAATAAAGGGTACAATTATTAAGACATCTAGAAAGATTTCTTTTTAGAGAGATTTGTTAAGAAGTGTTGTTTGTTAAGGTTCCACTCCACAGTCAAATTATTCATTTCACAACTAATACGCTATGCAAGAGCATATTCTTAGTACGAGAATTTCATAGGACACCTGAGGGCAAAGAAGCTCATCATTAAGCTGCTAGCTCAAGGTTATTTACGGAAACGACTGAAGATATCACACTGAGGAAGTTCTACTATCGCTACAAAGAAACCAGTGTACATTAAAACATTTGCCTTGACTACGACCTTTCTAATTAAGCGTCTTTTGACCTATTTAGATATCACTGGATTTGACACGTTCTCTTTGGCATTCTTGGCGGGTGTTGCATACAGCCAGAGGATGCTCCATATCGGGCACCTGATCCTACTACCTTTTTGAGGTTCGCGATTGCCTTGTAGACGGAAACGTACATAATTTTGTCATATACGCCTTGATCTTTGATTCCTGAACTACGATTGGTACTTCTTCGTTGGTATACTTCGTCAGGAATGCTCATTTTTGATAGGTTTCTACTTTAATGTATAAACCATATATCCTTCCTTACAATATCTACTTGAATTTTCCTAGGCATTTTGGAGAGATGCAGGTTTGTCAGGCGAGATAGTGACTAATGGTGGTCCCTCCTCTTCTCCTTACTGTGACAGAGGTCCTCTGTGTATAGTTTATGATGCAACTTCATCAGAGGGCAATGCAGCTATCGTGGCTTTCATAGGTGGTGAACCAGCAGTACAGTGGCGTACACAACAGGTATATTAAAGAAAAGAACCAGAATCGGTTGCAGCACACACTGCAAAGCACCAAATCACCTTATCATGCGAAAACACAGAGAAGTCAAGCACATCAAGAGACGTAAAAAAGACATGCGACATAGAAAAATGAAACACGAAACACATTAACCATCGAGATCAATGGGCAATCAGTGTTGATCTAGGACGGCCATGTACCACGCAAGTAGCAAATGGTGTGTTTATCCGCATAACGTACGCACCACCCTCCATTCGGTTACCCAATTGCAAAGGTTTCGGAGCACTTATAATTATAGAGTAAACTGTCCTCCACATTGTAAGCAGACCAAACAAACAAGACGGCAAAACGCAGGGGCCCAAGAAACATAGATGAATATGTATATAAATGGATATAAAAAGGGTAGAAGTACGAAATGCAGTCCGTACTCTGCCGGCTACATCGATCTCTTGCACATAATCAGCCAAGGAGTCCGACACATTCAGAGCCCTGTTTTCTCTGAAGAGGTTTGGACAGGGCCCGTCATGAAGTTTCGTCGTCACAGTCAGTCAGAGTGCAACTTTTAAGAATGTGCTGGTACAAGGCTGTAGTCAAGTGTTAAACGTCTTCAAATTCATTAGCATCATTTAAGACCTGATAAATTTACAGCATGGACCAGACATGCACGTTTCGGGTACTAAACTCTCGTCAGTGATCTTAAAAGCCATTCTCTGTAAGGACCAAAATTTGCTGGAAACGCATGTTTTCAAATTAGAAATAAACAAAAATAACATAAATCAAAATGATAAAACAATATTAAAAACATAAAGGATAATTCAAATATTTCTCATGTATCCATGGAAACGGCATCTGTATTGTCAATTTATGAAAAAACTCAGCAGATTGCTTTTGAACATTATTTCCTATCGTTTCTCGTGTAGGATATACTTATTTTCATAATGATTGCTTCAGGTTTTGCCTATGAAATATATACCAATGCATAATAGAAGAATCACATTGGTCATATGTCATATATGGGTGTATAAACCTGTAATTTGAAGGGGATTTTCCCCAAAAAGCCGTATTTTTGGTAACAAAAATCACAAACTTGCCATATAGTACAAACAATGAAAGACAGTATTTCAAGAAGTTCTGATAGTGCTACAAATATTCAAAAAATAAAAAAGGTGGGTATTCAACTCTAAGAAAGGAAATACGGAAAGAAAAAAAAACCGACAAAATAGCGGATTTTATAACCTCCCTTGGAAGCGCTCTTCCGTGTGGAAAGTAGGAAAAGCGTATTTTTAGCTCGAATTTACTCGCTATCAGTCGCTACGATATTTAGAATAGACGATTATAGATGAATACGAGTGATTTTGACAAAGAAACGAATTTATAAAGCTTGATGTTGAAAGGAAGGATAATAATGTGACAATTAATGTCATCTTGCACAGCCACAAGTCGTTTTCCAGCGTAATGAGCATGAGTTGTGAGGGCCGAGGGATACCCAGAAAATTTTGTTTGTGTGTACCATTCGGGTTGCAAATTTACGAAAAAGCAATGAAAATTTAAAAAGACAATATTCAAAAATAAATTCCGAAACAGAGATGATACAGTTTGTCCAAACAACAGAAATCATGAAAAGAGGTGAACAATGCAGAGCAGCAGCGCAGAGCTAGGTGTCTGTTGTCCCTGCTTTTCCTATTCTATGGATGTAGGATGTATGTTATTGGATGTAAGTATAGAAATTTTCATGGACTTACATTTGCATTTAATGTTTTACAACCTCTCAAAGAACTTCTTTTTACAAGTTTGTCAGAACTGGGTGTGCCAAGTCTCAGCATGGATACAGTATTTAAGGTGGCTCCCTACTCGAACCGTTATAGGTTTTTACTTATATGCAGCAGTCTGCGTATAACATTTTACAATGGCTGGTGAGGGACGAGCCAGCTCATTGAAAAATACAGACAGAAAATCTTAAATGCCAAAAGAAGCAAAAGATGGTCAATCTATCAATGTCCACACCAATCATATAGTATAATTTCTTAGTTGAAAATATGATGAAATTATAAGGGGGTATTCTTATGTTTGTAACCATATCTTGATCATTTATAAAATTGTATACCTGTATGCGATTCTTTCAACATCTATATACATTATCGTATAAAATGATCCAATTTGAAGAAATTCCATCTGTTGTTTTTTGCACAAAAATGTGATATACTATGTATTATTCGTCGAAAATATGATAACATTATAAGGGGTACCCCTATGTTTGGAGCCATACCTTGATCATTTCAAAAACTGTGTACCTGTATGTGATTTTTTATTCATCTACATACATAATTTTATGAAATATCACAAAATGAAAAAAATTCATCTGTTTTTTTATGCAAAAAGTTGGATTTAGTACATATTCTTGGTCAAAAATGTTATGAAATTATAAGGGGGTACCCTAATGTTTGGAGATATATCATACTTAGATTTATGTTACAATATCATTTTATGCATTGTATTTCTTCTATATGACTTGTTATCATAAAATAAAACAATACAAATAAACATATTCGTATCATCACTGAATTTGGAAGGTTCAAAAGCATATGATGGATATTTGATATTTCTCAATTTTTAAGTGCTAGGGTACCTTTCTTTAATGTACTGTATCTTTAACGAAAACTAAATTACCTATCTTTGTCTGTGCTCATTATGTCATTTTGACTATTATGTATCGAAAATAACCTTAAAATACAAAATTCATCTGTTAAATTCACGAGTAGGGACCCAACTTAACTGAGTTGTTAATGTGTTTTACTGTCTTTACTGCAGGATTACTAATCCTGGTTTTGAAGTGAATCAATTATAATACTTGAATTGTATGTACAAAACAGTCATGTCTGATTTACTAAATTTTGAACACAAATTTATTTTGCAGGGTCATCTGTAGAATGTACCTTACACTAACAGCAGATATTTAATGGGACAGATTAACATATTGAATGTACAGCAAGAACATGAAGAGGGAAGCCAGAAGACTGTTTATTTGTACAATAACACTGCAGATCTTTCTTCATGTGTTAATCCATAGGAATAAAAATTGAAAGAGTGTGCAATAAATGTGTTCATGTATACAATCATGTAGAATGACTGAATAGTGAAGTCAGTAAGAATGTTTACAAGACAAATCATGCATGATTTAATAATCAGTATCAATTTTCACATGGGATTTGTTAAAGATTGATGGAATTTCACCAATATTCATTTATTAAAAATATTGATCTCTAATATAACTCTTGTATGATTCTATCAAGGATCAATTAAGATATTTTTTATGACCCATTTTAAGAATGGAGGTTTAAGGGGGGGAGGGGGAGGTTGCATATTGCTAAACTCCTGCAAACAAAGTTAAGAAGTGTATATATGAATTATCTGTATGTCCAGTACATGTATGTCTATGACTCTATCCAATTCTGCTTAAATCATACCTAGCCTTTAACTTGCAATCCCATCATGGGTTAGAATCATATTCAATAGGATCAAAGGTTGTGTCATGACAATGATCCAATGTCAAATCTACAATAAGACAAAAAGACATAATATGTTGTCTGTACCTTAATTTTTTATCCTCTGAATGAACTTTACTTAATTAGCTGGATTGAAATTATAATATTTATTGGATTTTTTTAATACATCAAAATATTCTATGTACATATGTTTTAAGTAAAAAAATTGTTTAAAAAATTGATATCAACATCTGTGTAATTTTGATTTTGGTCGCATGACCCTGGGTCAAGGTGATGTGAAACCTTTGATTCAGTCTTGAGCAACAACATACTAAAGTATGAAAGTTATTGGGTACATGTGTACAAATGTACATAATAGTAATTTAAGAGAAATGAACCAGACATGATTTTAATAGACAATTCCATTATAAAAAGCATTCAGTTGACCTTGATCACATGACCTTGGGTTATGGTTATTTGAAACCTTTGGATAATGAGCAACAATATACTACAACATGAACAGTATGAATATGATTAGAATACACAATTTCATTACTAAAGTACAGAGTGACCTTTCCTTGGGTCATATGAAAGTTATGTGAAATCTTTAGGTCCTAAGCAACAAGATAATGAAAGTGATTGGATGCACGGTTCAAGAGATATAGTTTGGATATGATTAGCATCATCAATTTCATTACTAAAGAATGGAGTGACCTTGAATTGTTATCCAGCATCAAAAGGTGTTTCATGACCTCAGCCAAGGTCAGATACATGTACGTGTACAAGGTCAAAGCTATAGTGAAACAAGACACAAAGAAAGACGGTATTAATGGGCGGATTGCTGGCAGCAGATTGTTTTTTGAAACACAATGTCAATTTAAGGGAACACAGTGGAATCTAAAATCTCCATTCAAAGTTTAAATGTGAGATTCTATGTTGTTTTGACACAATTCAGTCTAATTCAAAATCATATCATCAAGGTTCACTTCAGTACCAGAAGTCAGTTCCACTAACCATATTACAAGTTTTAAATTGATACTTCATAGAGTAACTGTCAAGGGCAGGGACACTACCTGAAATCAAATCCAGTCATCATGCTCTACCTCCATGTAAAATTTTAATGTACTCTTAAATGTAGAAAAGTAAAGTCTTGCTCATGGTTTCATATACATGTAATGTAAGTACAGCATAGTCTAATTCAAAATCTCATTTTTAAGGTCTAGGTCAATACATGAAATCAGGTCTACTCGCTTAGATCTATATTATATGGTACCTTACTATATGGTAAAGTCAAATTCAAAATTGTATCATCAAATGGCCATGTCAAGGTCAATACATCATTACATGTACCTGAAATAAACTCAACTTATTATTCCCATCTCTATGAAAAGTTTGAATGTTAAATTCAATATAGTATTTGTACAATAGATATTTACTCTAAATTACATTTTCAAGGTCAAGGTTAAATCTCAAGGTCAATGTCAAAGACAGTGCCTGCATTAAGATTCCCTCACTATGCTTCCTTCACAACTAACTAAACACAAAATTAAGTTTTTCAAGGTCAGGGTCAAACCTTAAGGTCAAAAACAATACCTGTGTTCAGATCCTTTCACTCTGCTTTACATCAATACCAACTTCTTATATTGTTCCCATTATAGTTCTTTCACAAGTAACTTTAACACAAAATTACATTTTTCTAGGTCAAGGTAAAAAACAATACCTGTGTTCAGATCCTCTCACAATGCTTAATCTTTGTATTAAGTTTGAAAATTATATCCCGTGTACTTCTTTCATAACTAACATAAACACAACAGCTAAGTCAAATTGTTAATGCAGACGGACGGACATCGCCATTTCATAATTTGTTTCGCAATCCGACCAAAAAAGGGTACAGTATTTTCGCGGTCAAATATTCTTTATAAAGTTTGAGAAACATTCAGGACTCCAGATTTCTATAATTATTTCTACGTTGAGTTGTGAAATAACAGCACCCAAGGAAAGAAAAAGAAGAGGACCCCCCACTGGAATTTTTCAAACATGCTTATATCACCCTTTAGTTTTATAAGTAAATTTGTTTATACACAAAAGACGCGATCCCATTCTTGAGAGGATGGACCCCTCCCCCTGGATTTTTTTTTTGGGGGGGGGGTCTGTTTATGATAATGTCGCTTTCTTAGACAAATACACATAAATTAGCACTCATTCCTCTAGCATATATTTTGATAGGAGACTTGAATAACAAGTCTGCGTTCCATAATGCAGTATTTTCATTTTTAGCTCACCTGAGACACAAAGGCGTCCATCTGTCAGTCTGTCCGAATTTTGACTTTTGGTAAAATTTGGTAGGTAGTGTGTACCATTGTGTTGTTGTAAATCCGTCAACGGGCAAAATTAGGTCATTTTGGAGCACCCTGTTTTGACAACCTTCAGAACCGAAACCTGACTAGACAAACTGAAAGCATTCAGGGACGTATGCAGGATTTGAGTTTAAAGGGTTGGGTGTGGTGGAAATAAAAAGGCTGGGGGTCTAAGGGCCAGTGGGGAACCAGGGGAAAATGCTGTTGAGGCGTGCGGGGGATGACTCTGAGGGAGAAACTCTGCTCGATGGAATATCATATGCTGAATGACCGTTTTGTATGACAAAGAAATTACTGAAAGTACTTTAAATTCTTGATTGGAAAGGAATAATTAAGTGTACGTGGAGGGTTTGGGGTACACATACCACGAATCCAATCTTCTTTTCTGTAAAATATCAACACTTTCTTGGTATATCGGAAATATTAAGTTGAAGTGTGGAAAGGAATGCTTTATTTTCTTGTGCATGAAACGGGTAATATGATTAGCTTTTTATTAAAAAAAACATGTGTTTGTGAAACACGAATGCCCCTGTCGGCATGTTTGTCAGTAAAAAGTTGTAAACTGGTCAAACTCCAAGATCAAGGTCACAAGGTCAAACATTTTGGTATCCATGGAAAGGTCTCTTGTCACAAGGAATACACATTTGAAATATCAGAGCCCTATTCCTTACTATTCACAAGTAATGGTCAAGGTTAAAGTTTTTCAAACTCCAAGGTCAAGGTCACAAGGTAAAAAAAATTTGTTATCCATGGAAAGGTCTTGTCACGATGAATACCCATGTGAAATATCAAAGCCCGATCCCTTACCATTCAAAAGTTATGGCCAAGGTTAAAGTTTTTGCGGACAAGCAGACAGACAAACGGACAGGACAAAAATTATATGCCTCCGAATCTTCAATTACGGGGACATAAAGATGAAGTACAAATTTAGTAATATAAGTATATGTACCGTAGGTAGGGAATCAGCAAATATTTCCTGAAATTTGACTTCAAATGACCAGAAATTTAGTCTTCACATAAAAGTTCGAGCCCAACAATATCTAACTTCAAAGGGTATGTCATGACGTGGAACAAAGGTCTACTCTAAGGCCAATGTCACAAAAGACGCTTGACCTTTATCCAATATAATTTTTCAAAGAATATTGCTGTGTGTTTGGGGGGGGGGGGGTTCGTCCCGTTAGGGCAGTTTTCATTTTTTCTTTCTCTCCACCTGATTGTTTTATCGAAATAATATTGCAGCTAGTGGTTCCTCTTAGTTACAAAGTTTAGACAAACATTTTATCTTCGAATTAAGAGATTCCCATGTATTTGTAACAAAGAATGCATTTTTGTTTACATGCTCTATCATAGTGTTGAATTCCGTCGTCATTGTGTCCTTATGTCCGACATTTAGTTCCAAGCATTTTCTCAATGGAGATGGATCGAAATGATATTTAAAATAGAGATGTTCATTTATCATGTTGAGACAAAGATGAACTACCGTATCTATGCACGTGGATCCAGAGAAGGGGGGGGGGGGTTCCAATTCTGAATTATTTTTTACTAGTTCGGCAATCGCTATCAATAGGCATTTGTCATTAACCAAGTACTAAGATGTGAAAATTCAATGTTTTAAACTTTTTGCTCGCCAGTCATCTGTTTTATTTATGATTAGAAACAGAACTGACCATCAGTATTCATGGCCTTTTTTTCTGGTGTGTGTGTGTGTGGGGGGGGGGGGGGGGGGGGGGGGGGTGGGTGGGTGTGCTGCTCTTCAAAAAAAAATCAGACTTTAGGACCATCCTGAAAAAAAATCCTGGAATCGCCCATGTCTATGAAACGGAACTTTAAAATAAATAATTCTCACTGCGTATCTTTTTGATTTAGAATTGTAGATTTTGATATTGCCTATGGAGAAAGGGTGCTGGCAAAATATGAGAAGGCGGCCAGAGGGGACTAGCATTAAACTAATATCTATTTGTTTGATAAGCTATAGATACATGAGCACTTTTCAGATACATGTATTACCATGCAAGTGCCATCAAAAGATTTCAAGGTGCGAGTATCCTGCCTGATCCATTGGAGTGAAAAGATGAGGTTAAAAAGAATAATTATTCTTCAAATGTTAGTCTTGATAGAAACTTTTAGTTAAAAATGAAATAAATTTAAAATTCATGTGTATAAAAACTGTAGAAGATGTAATGAAGGATATTTGACTTGATTCATATAAAATTCGGATAAAATAGACGTGGTTGCTATGATGTTGCTATGATGTAAGACTGTTGCTATGGTAACATATTTGATTTCTTAGATCTGAATTTATGAATTACTTATCACGAAATATTAAAAAAAGAAGGGAATGAATAAAATGCCGATATCAATTAATAAAATGTTAATTTTACTTTTAAAGTCTCCGTTTTACATATTTTAGTATGGTTGCCATGGAAATGCATTTTCTTTTGCATGATAAAACTTTAGATATCTACATATCTTGGCGCTTGGTGAAAATACTCAATATGTTTTAAAGAAAAATAACTATAAACATTATTTTGCAGTCATTTTATCTCATATTCCAATAAAGTTAGAAGGAATTTATTTGCTAAATATGCAAAAATTATCTATTTTTAGCTTTAATTTTTTTGTATGAAATCATGAAATACCCACCTTTTTTATTTTTTCTATTTCCTTATCTAGGTATAAACTTTAAGTGTCAATATCAATTTTTCTATAATTCAAGTGGCAGCATTGTGCAAATATAGTCATAAACAAGCTGAAATCATGGTTTTTCATATATAGCAAAAAATGTGTTTTTACGCGTATTTTGATCAAATTTCCCCAAAAAACCGAAATTGAGGAAAATTATTTTTCATGCTGAACAAACTCATTGAATCATGACGCTTGTCATGCACGGAAGAAAAATATGAAAAAATATACCAGTTCAGAGAAATACAGTAACAAAAAATGTCAAATTCCATAATAATTTTGTTCTAAAGGGGACATACAGAGCTACTGCCGTTACCATGGCAACCGCCGATAATATTTTATTATTTTTTATCAAAATCATGTTTGTATCATGTAACTACTATTTTGACATTGTTTGACCAAAATCTGAGGCCATGCATTTCTGGCCCCCTATACAAATACTTTGGTGCTTACAGAGAATGGCTTTTAAGTCTAAACAATGTAATATGGCCAAATAGTATGAAAATTATTATGTCCAAAAATGTACCAAAAGAAGTAGCAGAATGGGTGGGATATGATGCTACAGGACACACGTTTTAGAGATTTCAAGAAATTTTGTAACAGAAAATTTCAAATGCGTTGAAAAACCAGAAGATCAACCGAAGTTGATCGAACTTGGCTACATGTGCCCTCGGGGACTTTTGGTCCACCAGCAGTGACACTCACCAAGTAGTTCAAATGTTAAACGTCTTCAAATTCATTGGCATCATTTAAGACCTGATACATTTACAGCATGGACCAGACATGCACGTTTACGGGTACTAAACTCTCGTCAGTGATCTTAAGTCTAAACAATGTAAACTGGCCAAAAAGTATGAAAATTATTATGTCCAAAAATGTACCAAATGAAGTAGCAGAATAGGTGGGATATGATACTACATGACCCACGTTTAAGAAATTTCAAGAAATTTTGTAACAGAAAATTTCAAATGCGTTGAAAAGACGAGACGATCAACCGAAATTGATCGAACTTGGCTACATATGCCCTCGTGGACTCTTGGTCCACCAGTAGTGACACTCACCAAGTAGTTCAAATGTTAAACTGGCCAAAAAGTATGAAACTTATTTTGTCCAAAAATGTACCAAATGAAGTAGCAGAATGGGTGGGATATGATGCTACAGGACACACGTTTAAGAAATTTCAAGAAATTTTGTAACAGAAAATTTCAAATGCGTTGAAAAGACGAGACGATCAACCGAAATTGATCGAACTTGGCTACATGTGCCCTCGTGGACTCTTGGTCCACCAGTAGTGACACTCACCAAGTAGTTCAAATGTTAAACGTCTTGAAATTCATTAGCATCATTTAAGACCTGATAAATTTACAGCATGGACCAGACATGCACGTTTCGGGTACTAAACCCTCGTCAATGATCCTAAGTCTAAACAATGTAAACTGGCCAAAAAGTATGAAAATTATTATGTCCAAAAATGTACCAAATGAAGTAGCAGAATGGGTGGGATATGATACTACATGACCCACGTTTTAGAAATTTCAAGAAATTTTGTAACAGAAAATTTCAAATGCGTTGAAAAGACAGACGATCAACCGAAGTTGAGCGAACTTGGCTACGTGTGCGGTATCATACCGAGTGTCCATCTGGTGCCTTAAGGATCATATCCAAGATATACGAGGTGTTTTTATGCTCCCCGAAAAATTTCGGTGGAGCATTTAGTCGCCGTTGCATCTGTCTGTCAAAAAGCAAAAATAAATTCACTGTTGATAAATGGTGTTAAATAACTTAATAAATGTTTGATTATCACACTCATTTTCTGCATATTTGTCATATTTAAGTTACTAAATGCTTTAATTGATATGTATTTTATGCCATTATCTTAATGATTTTTTGTTACGTAAAAAGAAAGGGGGTGATTTTTATACGTTTTAAGTGTCTTTTCTATAAACACTTTTCAGATTTTTATGAAACCTGGTATGCATGAGGTACTCATAGTCCCTACAAGTGTTCTTGTTTTCCGCCCGGATGGGTCAACAGTTTGCGCCACTACAGACAAAAGGAGGTCAAAAGGGGTACTCTCCTTCGAAAAACTTCAGAACAGACGCACATATCGACAGACCGAAAGGATCAGGATGATCTAGAAAGAAGTGTTGTTATTTTTTGTTCCACTCCGAAGTCAAATTTCATTTCATCCGTTATACTTACCAGTCAGAACTATACATTAAGATATCTTCCATTTTTTTACGTCCGTAACTCGCAAACGCATGAATGACTAAGAATCAAACACCTAGGGCACCTATAGATCACTCATGCGCTTACCTCAGTTTATCTTCAAACGTGCAACAAAAAGGACGTCCATCGCCGTTCTCTGAACTTACGAGTATTTTACTCTGTTTTTGACTTTGATTTTTCTATCCAGAGTCAGTTTTATTGATATATATATAAATGGCGGAAGCCGCAGTTCGCCGTGCTTCCGAGGAGGAAGCTTCCATTCATGAAGAGAATGTTAATTTAGAGCAGTCGTCTCAAAAAGGTGAATCCAATATGGCGGATCGACAGAAGAAACGACGAAATCGTAGTTCTAGTAAATCTTCTACCAAGAAGAATGATACAGATTCTAAATTTGCAGCTTTTAAATCTAAAATGGAGAAAAGATTCACATCCATGATGGATATGTTTAAAACAACTATGGAAACGTTTTCAACTTTACAAGAACGAACTCGTGAGGAACGAGATTTTCATGAAACCAATGCACAGACTGTACATAATGGTGGTTCGGCCACGCTTACAAGTACACGTATCAGAGACGATCCTTATGGGATGCATAACTCTGAAAATGAAAATTCACCACAGAGAAATGACGTTTATCAGGATGCTTTATCTCTAGCGCCTGGTCAGAGTGAAAGAGAATATGTAATATCTGATGACTCTGATGATTGCGTTTCACACAGATCTGTTTGCTCAGATTTAGCCAGAGTTAACTCAGTTGGGAAAGATAAATTCAAGAGATACATTCATACAGATGAGAATGATGACAATAACAATAAACTTTGTGAAATTTTTGGTGATATTTCGTCAAGTTCTAAAGATGATGTGGGAATCGTTTTAGATGATTCACAGAAAGCCATTATTAGTAACTCGTGGCGTTCTAGCGACCCTGACAAAGTTACTGCCTATAAAGAGGAGCACAAATTAGCTTTTCCAGTACAAGGGAAGTCACGTGACATTTTGAAAGTCCCGCCATTGGTCGATTTATTGGAACCTCTTTTGAGGAAACAACATAATTCTTTTCGTGCATGGGGTAAATCTAAGCATTTAGCTTCTCCACGGCTAAAAGGTATATAGAGTTCTGCATACCAGGGTCAGATTGCTGCCAGAATGGGTATTATTTTAGTTACTTACATTCAACAGGCTTTAGGATTACTTCTTAACAACCTGAAGTCGACTAATCCTAATTTGGACAGTGCTATTTAGTCTGTACGTGACATATTCGAAATGTCTACTAAAACTTTAGACCAAGAAGGACGTACAGGAGCTTTTCATCATTTGATTCGGAGAAAAGCTGCCATTGCCGACACTGGATTACATTCAGTGAAAGACGTTCGGGCGAAAATCCAGAATTTGCCGTTATCTGGTGACGGTGTTTTTGGTACCGGATGGGAAGAAAAATTAAAGCAAAGGAAGGATCAGAAAGAACTATTAAGTGATCTTCTGCCAGAATACACGGGAAGCAATGCCATGAAGTCGCAGAAAAGAAAATTTTCGTATTTTTCTGATAGTAGCTATCGAGGAAATAGCAAGCGTCAACGTTATGACTACTCAGATAGGAGAAGAGGTCAATCCTCTACGTACCAGAGATCCTACGATAATGCCAAGTCAAGGACAGACAATCAAGGCAAGGAAAGGAAATCGTTTACAAGTAGTTCCTTTCGAATTCCAAAGAAAAAATGACTTAAAGGTAGGAAATCTGTTAGCAAGATCAGAGATACCTGTAGGGGCTCGACTCAGATTTTTCGTGGAAAATTGGAAGAAGATAACGGACGATCAATGGGTACTGTCTGTACTCCAGTCCGGATACAAATTGGAATTTGTTCAGAAACCACCTTTTCTAGGGGTAAAGGAAACAAAAATTGCAATTCAAAATTAGGAAATTTTTCAAAAAGAGGTTGTAGAATTGTTAGAGAAAAATGTAATAGAACAGGTTCCAAATTATGCTCAAAACACAGGATTTTACAGTACACTTTTTCTGGTTCCAAAAAAAGTCGGGAAAATTAAGACCAGTGACAAATCTGAGACCCTTAAACAGGTATCTACTGAAAAAGCATTTCAAAATGGATACTTTGTCAAAAGTTCTAAATGTAGTGATACCAGGATATTGAGCAATTTCAATAGATCTAAAAGATGCATACTTACATGTTCCAATTTTTCAAAAACATCACCAGTTCCTTCGTTTTTGTCTAATGAATCAATGTTATCAATGGAAAGCAATGTGTTTCGGCCCAACAGTAGCTCCTCGGGTTTATACAAAAAAATTTCAGTGGTAATGGGTTATCTTCACACCAAAAACATCAGAAAAGTAGCGTATTTAGACGACCTACTTATTCTCAATCAATCCAAAAACAATCTGATATTAGATCGAAACAGATGTTTAGATCTTCTGGTATCGCAAGGTTTCATAATCAATCTAGAAAAATCGGCTCTGTCACCAAGTCAGACAGTTGTTTACCTAGGAACACTATTCCATCTCAAACAAGGTCTTGTGATGCCAACAAACGAGAGAATAACAAAACTTTACAATGCAGTAAAGCTAATTATAGCAGATCAAAACTTAGCTCGAGATTTCTTACACTTACTGGGAATAATAGCATCGTGCATAGAGATTCCAAATGCAAGACTATACATGCGTCCAATCCAGTTGCATCTACTAGCATTTTGGAAACCATCGTCCCAAAATCTAGAAATAAAGATTCCTGTGACCAACCACCTCATTTATCATCTCAAATTGTGGTTAAATCCAGTAAATGTTTTGAGAGGAAGAAATTTACGTCAAGGTCAGACAACGGTGACAATAACAACAGATGCCTCGAATCAATGTTACGGGGGACATATGAAATCTCAGGTGTTTCAATGTCAGTGGACCGAGACACAGAAAGGTTGGCACATAAACTTGTTAGAGATGGAAGCAGTCTTCCTGGTTCTCAAGCTTTTTGTGAAAGATCTGAAGGGTCAGAATGTGTTGACGTTGCGACAACTCAACAGTTGTGCAATATATCAAGAAACAGGGGGGAGGGGCACTCGGTCGGCCCAATTGTGTTACAAGACTTGGGATTTGTGGAACTGGGCAATTCAACACAATATTTACATAAAAGCAACTCGCATTGCAGGGAAAGCAAACATTTTAGCAGACAAGCTAAGCAGATACAAGATAATGCCCACAGAATGGACTTTGAACAGAGCAGTAGTTCAAAAAATATTCCATCAGTGGGGTCATCCTCTTGTAGATCTGTTTGCATCTCATCTGAACAAACAAACAGAGATTTATTGAACTTGGACGCAAGATTGCAATGCTCTAGCTAAAGACGCCCTATCAATTCCGTGGGAAAACATGTTTGAACATGCTTACCCCCCCCCCCCCATTTGTCTAATTCCGAAAGTCCTAGAACATATGAGCAAATATCCTTGCCAGGTGATTCTAATAGCACCACATTGGCCAAAACGTCACTGGTATACAAAGATTCTAGAACTTCTGATACATTGTCCAATCAAAATTCCAGTAACATCGAGTCTATTACACCAGCCAAAATCAATGATAAATCATCCAAATCCACAGATTTTCAATCTGACAGCTTGGCTTCTCTCAACTGACAATTTGAAAAGAGAGGCTTTTCTAAACAAACTAGAGACTTACTATGTGCCTCCTGGCGAGAAGGCACACAGAAAGATTACATTTCAAAATTCAAAAAATACAATAGTTGGTGTAATTCAAAACAAATTGATCCCTATACGGCAAATTTAACTCAAGTTGCCGAATTTTTGACATCCTTGTATACTAGTGGCTTGCAATATAGGACTATTGCAGGATACCGTTCTATGCTATCTTCTATTATAGATTCTGTTGATGGTAGACCAGTGGGTCAACATGTCGGGAATTCGCTTCTTTTCATATGGTGGAGGTTTTTGTTTGTTTGCTTTGGTTCCTGTTTTGTCCTGATTTTGTATGCCTTCGGTTTCTGATTTTCTGAATTATCGATTTTGTCCTGTAAACAGGGATATGGTCATTATCCATATTTGTCATCCATATGTTGTTAGACTTTTGAAGGGAATTTTTAATTCAAGGCCCCCGGTATCAAAGCTTCTACCAGAGTGGGATTTGCCCAGGGTTTTGAAAATGCTAGAGAAATTGCCATTTGAACCTATAAAAAAGGCAAAATTAAAACATGTTACCATGAAAATTGTTTTTCTGATAGCCATAACTACTTTCAGGAGATGCAGTGACTTACAATCATTGCGCATTGGAGATGGATCAGTGTCTGTTCAGAAGAAGGGAGTTACTTTTATTCGTCATGGACTCGCTAAACAAGATCGTCCCTTTCACTTTGATACTAAGGTATTTGTTCCATCTTTTGCAGAGAACAAACTACTAGATCCAAAACGTGCATTATTTTATTACTTAGAATGTACTGAAAGCTTCAGACATGATACAGAGGGAAAAGATGAAACAAAATTGTTTTTATCAACAAATGAGCCACATAAGCTTGTTTCATCTCAGACTATTTCTAGCTGGTTAGTGAAAACTATCAAGATGGCACATGATAAGGATTGGTCACTCTACACGATCAGTTGGAACCTCGTGGGCCCTCTTCAATGGTGCATCCATGAAGAATATTCTTGAAGCTGCAGATTGGAGCAAGGAATCTACCTTCATACGTTTTACCCGAAAGATGTAAAAACTCATGTTCTGAAAAAGTAGATTGTTCTTTGATATTTATTAGATTATCTACCAGCGAGTTCGTTTGGGACAGTTTTAACATTTCATGTTATTTGGATATAACAGTTCGTGTGGGCCAGTTTTAACATTGTGATTTTCAGTGTTGTCCATGCTTATTGCTAGTATATTGGTTGAAAGTGATTTGTGGCATAGCACATACATTGTATATATAGTGTTTTAGATCAACTTTTCTTGGATTGTGGAACAATCATTGTATATAAACTGTACAGTTGTGGGATGTTTTATCCTTATTGGACTATATTTACTGTGAATGGTAAAAGAAGAATTGACCAACCACAGTTCTGTATTGCTTTGGAGTCTATATATATCCTAATGTATAGTTCTGACTGGTAAGTATAACGGATAAAATGAAATTGAAAAAATTGTTATCAAGTTTCAATTTTATGAAGGAGTTATATTTACCAGTCAAGTTACCCTCCTCCTCCCCATGCAATTCTTCAATTTTTGATTTTATGGGAACATTTTTGTTGCCCGCTTATATAAACTGAGGTAAAGCGCATGAGTGATCTAGGTGCCTTAGGTGTTTGATTCTTAGTCATTCATGCGTTTGCGAGTTACGGACGTAAACAATGGAAGATATCCTAATGTATAGTTCTGACTGGTAAGTATAACTCCTTCATAAAATTGAAACTTGATAACAAATTTTTATGCCCCCGGAATCAAAGATTCGGGGGCATATAGTTTTTGGCCTGTCCGTCTGTTTGTCTGTTTGTCTGTTTATCTGTTTGTCTGTTTGTCTGTTTGTCTGTCTGTTTGTCCGAAAAACTTTAACATTGGACATAACTTTTGAATTGGAAGTGATAGGGCTTTCATATTTCACATGTGTATTCCTTGTGACAAGACCTTTCCATTGATACCAAAATTTTTGACCTCGTGACCTTGACCTTGACCTTTGACCTACTTTTCAAAAACTTTAACATTGGGCATAACTTTTGAATGGGGAGTGATAGGGCTTTCATATTTCACATGCCTATTCCTTGTGACAAGACCTTTCCATTGATACCAAAATTTTTGACCTTGTGACCTTGACTTTGACCTTTGACCTACTTTTCAAAAACTTTAACATTGGGCATAACTTTTGAATAGGAAGTGATAGGGCTTTCATATTTCACATGTGTATTCCTTGTGACAAGACCTTTCCATTGATACCAAAATTTTTGACCTCGTGACCTTGACCTTGACCTTTGACCTACTTTTCAAAAACTTTAACATTGGGCATATCTTTTGAATGGGAAGTGATAGGGCTTTCATATTTCACATGAGTATTCCTTGTGACAAGACCTTTCCATTGATACCAAAACCTTTGACCTTTTAACCCAGTGACCTCACATACATGTACTTAACAGAAAATAGTGTTCATACTAACAAAGATGCCACCGGGGGCATTCGTGTTTCACAAACACAGGCTTTATTCAATTTTTTACGCGTTTTTGCGTCTTTTCTGACTAAGTCAGAGATGCTTATTTTTGCACTATTTCTTTAAATAACTGATTAAATGTGTGAATTTACAAACTCATTCACCGCAGATTTGTTATATTTAAGTAACTTAATGCTATGATGTGTATTTCTTCCTAAAATCTAATTTGTAATTTTTTTATGAATTTTTTTTTTCTTAAGTAAATAAGAAGAGGGGTTGATTTTTCATACATTTTCACCTTCTTTTCCATACCCACTTTTCAGATTTTCATGAAACTTGGTATTGATTTTGTATGCCTTCGGTTTATGATTTTCTGAATTATCGATTTTGTACTATGTATAGAGATATGGTCATTACCAATATTTGTCATTTTTACCACTGTTCATGTTTCACTGCTGGCGAACAAATTGTCCCCGAGGGCGTTTGTCGGGCAGTTTTTTGCTTAATGGATAATACTCCGGAAACCTGCAAAGTGGCTGGGATGTCGCCCACTATAAATAGGTCCCAGCCTGTTGTGTCTACGGGTACATACGCAGCAGGTACTTAAGGTGTCCCTAGAATTAATTTACACGATATAAGAGATACAGCATTCGCTGTTAGTAGCAATCGCGAGTTTTGGTATAAATGTGCAGATGGGTATGTTAAAATCATGCAATGTAAGGTTGAAGTCGTCGATATACTGAAAGAACATCAATTTTTTCCAAGAGATTGCTTTATTTGTAAATGCGACACAAAGACACAAAGAACTGCAAAACTTTTAACTTCCTCATAACAGACACTATTGATGTCGGGCAGTATTTTCCTTAAATGGATAATACTCAAAAGCCCAACAAAGTGGCTGGGACGTCGCCCACTATGAAAATGTCCAAACTTGTTGCGTCAACGGGCACATATGCAACAGGTAACTTAGGTGTCTCCAGAATACATTTACACGATATAAAAGATCAAACGTTCGTTGTTAGTAGTAATCATCAGTTGTGGTATAAATACGCAGATGGGTATATTAAAATCAAGCCATATAAGGTTGAAGTGGTCGATATACAAAAAGAACATCATTTTCACCAAGTGATTGCTCTGTTTCTAAGTGCGACACGAAGTACTGCAAAACTTGTAACATCCTCATAACAGACATTTCATTAACAAGTAACCTTACAAAACAAACATTTAATACGCATAGTTTTGAAAATCTCAACTGTAAGACATCCAATGTTGTCTACGGAATAGAGTGTGTGGATTGATTTATGTGGGTGAAACCAAAGGTCAGCTCCGAACCAGAGTGTCGGGACATTGGTCAAAAATCAATAATAAATGAAATCAATTCCTTTGTCACCATTTTGACCAACCGGATAATTCTGTTTTATCTATGAGAGTCAGAATCATTGAGAAAATATGTCAAACCAAAAACAATCAAAATTTGTGCACTCCTTTCCGTCGCAACAGGGAGGAAGACTGGATTAAGAACCTCAACACTGCAGCGCCCTATGGGTGCAATGATAACATCAGTAGCGTAGGAAACCTTAAAAATCCTTGATGTCATATGATCAATTGGTAAATGTGATTAGCTTATTCAACAGACCACAAAGAAGGCATCGAAGTAATTGAATTCGTGAATACGATAAGCCGGAAGTACATAGTATTTCCTTCGATGACGTGGTTACATTTTTAGCTCACCTTGCGAAGTGAGAGGGAGCTTATGCTATCACCCTGTCGTCGACGTCCGCGTCCGCGTCTGCACTAGTATGTTAAGAAGTTTTATTTCTCCTGACCTACATTTCCGCTTGAGTGCACATGTTAGGAAGATTTGGTTATCAATGTTAAGAAGTTTTATTTCTCTATTTAAAGTGCTAGGAAGTTCAAACTTGCACAGATGATGCGTCTCACAAATCTACGTTCAAATGTAGGTCATGGCCTATATTTCCCGCTTGAGTGCACATGTTAAGAAGATTTGGGTATCAATGTTAAGAAGTTTTATCTCTCTATTATAAGTGCTAGGAAGTTCAAACTTGTAAAGATGATGCCTCTTGATGAGTAGAACGCAAATCTACGTTCAAATGTAGGTCATGATCTATATTTTCCGCTAGAATGCATATGTTAGGGAGATTTGGGTATCAAGTTTTATGCAAAATTTGGGTCAATGAATGAAATACTCTACTTTTCTTTTCTATTTTGTTTTTGTGTGGTATCATTTTTGTTGGTTCTCAATAGGATAGGTTTTCAAATTCAAAACTGTAAAATCTTTGACTTCTTTCTGTTTGCTGCCATGATAGAATGCTGCCATTAGGTGAGCTATGTAATTTTTGATTACAGTATGTTTGAATGAGCCTCTAGGCCTACACCGCATTCGTACCAAATTGTCTTCTGTTCCTTTACGGAAATTGCACGACATCTACTGATATACCAAGTACCTCACATTTACGGATAAATATTTCCCAGAATACCGACTACAAGGTGTCATCATGGACATTTATACTTTTTATACAGGTCAGATAAATCAAAGGAGGAAACAAACCTCCCTTTCATTTAAGTAAGATTTGCTAGCAAAGGAATAAATGAATTAAATCTTGTTCAAATTTTGAATCACAAAATTGTCACAGAAAAGATTCCACCATATATCAAAAGAAAAGAAACTTCACTAACAGTTGCATCGAAACATTTACAGTTACAAACGATTCCTGCAGTGCATTGATTTCAGTAATCCCTCTCTACATCCGTTTCCTTGCGAATGTTCTTCATCGGATTTTAACTACTCTCCTTGTGGACACGTTGCTTACTGGTGATCTTAGTATAGTCAAGAACGACAAGTTGAGAGAATTGTTAAAAAAGGGTCCAATATACAGAGGAAGTAAATCCTTTACATAGAACCAAAACTTCAAAATTATCATAGACTCGTGCGAGGAATATGCAAGACATTGGAAAAAGAAAGAGGATGTACAACTCGACACCTTTTCCAAATGGATAAAATCCATGAGAGAGTTACTTTTATCTAGAATTTACAACTTACAAGCAACTGTGAACACCAGAATTCTATATCTAAAGACCCTGATGTTATCACAGAGCTGACCTACCTCCAAGAGCATTACATGATCACATCAGCAGACAAAACCTCAAATAATTACACATTTACTTGCAAAAAGTACTATTTCGAAAACCTTGTTGAAGAGTTGGGTTTGAATTCGACACCTGGAAATCCAACTTGCACTCCAATTAACATCTCTGCCTCGGAAATAATAGGTAACCACAAATCAGCTCTCGCTTTCTTTTGGCTTTGGCACAACAAATTATGTCTCCCCCAACCGAGAGAAGACATATTTGTTTTTCCTTCGTCGTCCATCTGTCCGTCTGTCACACATCGTGTCCGGGCTATATCTCTTGAACCGTTTGCCCGATCACTTTCATATTTAGTATGTTGTTGCTTATGACCCGAAGGTTTCACATCACCGTGACCCAAGGTCAAGGTCATTTAGTGCATTTTTAATTAAATTATGCATACATTCCTGTCCGGGCTAGATCTCTTGAACCGTTTGCCGGAAACTTTCATATTTTAGTATGATGTTGCTTATGACCTGAAGGTTTCACGTCACCTTGACCCAAGGTCATGTGACCAAGGTCAAGGTCACTTAGTACATTTTAAATGAAAATATGCATACATTCCTGTCCGGGCTATATCTCTTGAATCGTTTACCCGATCACTTTCATATTTTAGTATGTTGCTGCTTATGACACGAAGGTTTCACATCACCTTTACCCAAGGTCTTGTGACCAAGGTCAAGGTCACTAAGTACATTTTAAATGAAATTGTAAATTCATGTACATTCCTTTTCGAGCTATATCTCCTGAACTGTGTACCGGATCACTTGTATATTTTAGCATGTCGCTGCTTATGACCTTAAGGTTTCACATCACCTTGACCCTAGGTCATGTGACAAAGGTCAAGGTCACTTAGTACATTTTTAATGAAATTGTGCATGCATTCCTGTCTGGGCTATAACTCATGAACCGTTAACCTGATCACTGTCATATTTAGTATGTTGTTCAAGATGACCCGAAGGCTTCACATCACCTTAACCCAAGGTCATATGACAAAGGCCAAGGTCAATTACTACATGTTTAATGAAATTGTACATACATTCCTGTCTAGGCTTTATCTCTTGGAACGATTACTGGATTGCTTTCACGTTTTAGTATGTATTTGCTCATGACCAAAAGATTTCACCGTGACCCATGGTCATTTGATCAAGGTCAATGTTACTAAGTACATTTTAATAAAATTGTACATGCTATCCCGTTGGGACTGTATTTGTTTTAACTATTTATCAGATCACTGTCATATTTTAGTATGTTGTTGCTTATCAACTAAAGGGTTCACATCACGTTGACTCAAGGTCATGTGACCAAGGTCAAGGTCAATTAGTATACTTTAAGAGGGTATGAGCGTGAACAAATCAAACGTAAACCATATCGATGTCGTAAAGAGAACATAATCTGAAAACATATTGAACTAATGGTCGAATATACCTTTAGATTAAAGAGCAATGCATTTCGAATGACGAGCAATATATATAGTTGTTTACATCTAAAATACGCTTCTATCACGACATCGTTTTACCCTTGGCATATAGTTTACGTCATCATCGGGAGTTTATTTGACGCCATACTGAATTACGACGTTGCAATATTTTTCCGCGAATTATTATGAAAGCGCTTTGTCTTTGTTCTTTAGAAGTTCCGGTAATTCAGTTTGTCTTATATTATTTCACGCCATGACAACTTTACGGAGCGGAATAATTTGATTGCAATTGATTTGATTTAGTTAATACTTCAAATTTATTTTTGCATAAAAATAGAAACAAATAAATTCAAAAGAATAATTATTTTATTATAGTACACGTTGACGATGCGGCGTTACTGACCACGCAACTTACCTCACATATTGAAAACATGTAAAACTCATGAAAATATTTTTCTTTCATTTACAAAAGGTGTGTGTTACAATGATTTAGCTAGAATTTATATCACGAGGCCTATTGATTAGTAGTTGTAATAAGTTAGCATGACGACCGACTGTCAAATCATCAAAAGGATTAAAGATCACGTACATGTATGTCGTAAAATAAATGGTTCCGAAGGACTCCATAAACACACTTCCCATTATACGCCCTGTTGAAAAGGGAATTATTCTGTTTTGATTTTATTAATCTATGATAAACCGACATTCTTTGAAGAGAAAATATGAAGGAAACCAATGCGGAAGACAGCGTGTGCGTTTACTATCTTTCCTATCATCCCGACCCCCCCCCCCCCCTCCTTCTAATCCCAGCACTTAGTAAAATGAAACTAGAAATGTGACTCAGCCAAGTTTAGAGAAATTATTTCAAACTTTCATACTTATCAAGAGATTAAGAGATCCTTCGTTTCGTTGTTCTACCAAAGTTGCTTCATTTTCTTTATCTTGTACAATATGTACGAATGTCAAAACTACATGTACATGAATAGATGGATTTCTGTAGATGCCGCAAAATCAATTTTGAGAGAAATGATATACAGAAGAAACATACAGATAGGAATCTAAAACATCCATTTTTTCTCATTGACTGAGATTAAAAGTATACAATATCGCCGAGCATTACCTAAAAGTTAGCGTCATGATGTGCGCTACGTCACGTTACGATGTCGGTGCTTAAAATTAAGCGCTAAGTGTTGGGAAAATGAATAAGAAATGGATTAAAATATGACGCAAATTTGTAGTCTGAAGTCCAGATTATAAGAAATCTCAGATAAAATGTATAGATATATAAAAACTTTCCATTTTGAATAAAAAGCAACGGATTTATCATATCTAGAGGCTTGGTCAGAGGAATTCTAAGCTAAATATCTTTAAAGCGGCTACACTCTTTTTTCTTTAAATTACTTTTTTATCTTCAGCATGTATCACTAGATGATAAAAGAAACATTTTATCAAAATTCTATTATGCCAGCTACTTAGAAAATTAATGTTTTTAAACTTTTCATACAATTTTTACTGTCAAAAATGGGATGAAATAAATGTCCATCCCCAGCATGGTTACCATGGCAACAAAAATATTTTTTTCGAAGATGATAAATTTACTTCATTTACTACGTCAATGGATAAAAATTTACTTCGTAGTGTGTTATATTGATTTTTAAGATTAAGTCCAAAGTTGGAACATTGTTTTTAAAAAAGTATGCAGAGTTACCTCCCTTTTTTGTCGGCATATAGGGGACAAACGGCTACACTCTTTTTTATGAAATATTGCGATCGATGAAGGAAGGGATACTCTTTTGTATGTAGACAATTATTTTCAATTTCCATTATTCCCTGAAAATGCGGTTCACACTCATACCTCCTTAAATAAAATTGTCTTTGTTACGTGTATTATGTCCAGGCTTAATCTTTTGAACCGTGTTCGTATCACTTCATATTTTAGTATGATAGTGCTGATGGCCCAAAGGTTTCCTACCACCTTGATCCAAGGTCATATGACTAAGGTCAAGGTCAAGTATTACATTTTCAATGAAATTGTAAATGCTATTGAGTCTGGGCTATATCTTTGGAATCGTATACTGGATCACTCTGATACTTTAGTATGCTGTTGCTCAGGATTGGAGGGTTTCTTATCATCTTGACCCAAGGTCATGTGCCCAAGGTCAAGATCATTTAGTTTTTTAATGAAATTGTACGTACTAATCTTGTCTGGGCTGTATCTCGTGAACCCCTCTTACAATTGTTTTTATATTTTAGTATGTTGTTTCTCAGGACTAAATGTTTCTTATCACATTGTCCCAATGTCACATGATTAAGGTCACTTCATACTTTGGTAATGAAATTGCATATGCTAACCATGTCCAGGCTGAAATTGTCTATGCTTATCATGTTTAGGCTTTATATTTTGAACCGTGTATCCAATCACTAATTCAGTTTTTTTGTTTCTCATGATCCATACAATGTAGGTTTCAGATCACCTATACCCAAGGTCAAGTGACCAAAGTCAATAAATGAAAGGAGCTGATAAGATAAGGGCTGTATTTAGCCCTGAATCTCATCAAGTAGTCTCCTGCACAATGATCTGTACGCAAGAAAAACTTGATAATTACTAAAATGTAATGTATTTGGAGATTCCTGATATAACTTTTATTTTGGTAAGCTTATTTCTAGATACTTAAAGGAGCTTTTAAGATAAGGCGTAAAATCTGCCCTGAAAAATCGAAATTTCAAAATGCAAAATTTGAGAATTTTTTACGGTAGAAATTTCAAGTAACTTGGTCCACATGTGAATCTGCTGTCAGATGGGATAATTTATGCAAAATAAGACTCATATTTGGGTCAAAATAAGCGTTTTTTACACAGAAATCAATGGAAAACGGAAAAATTTTATACAACATCGTTCCCCCCTCGCTTTACAATGCCACTTTCACCAAAGGTGGATATTAATAAAACACACTTTCTGGCCAAGTGGGGTTCTGAAGCGAGGGGGGAACGATGTCCCACAGGCGAAAAACGAAAAAAGGGGGATGGATGACTATTTTTAAATTTGCCTCTGGAGCGATAAAGTAGGTTATATTGCCGTATTTTCCACTTTATATCACGGAACAATCTATTCAGAGTGTGTTCCGATCAAATATTTAACCGTTTGGAAGGAAATAAACGAGAAAATTGTCTAATTCTACATCATGTGTATTTCGCGCCAGAAAGCTACGTAAGTGGCTGAGAAAAACGAAATAAAACCGTTTTTCAGTTTCCGGATTGCAGAGATTGCCGATTGTATTGATATAATAACCTCAAAGTTAATTTCGATTATCCAATTTTGACATGAAAAGGTACCAGAAGTATAATAAACGTAAAAACTGTGTGAAATAATGCATTTTTGGTGCATTTTCGATCGATATTCAACGTTTTCCGTCATCTGTGTCCCTACCTCTTCAACCCGTAATCATAACATCTATCACCAAATTAAGATAAAAAATAAAATACCTTCTATGAATCTTATAATACTTCATATTTTTCTCCTGACCAACTTTTATCTAAATTGGAAGGGCAGCGCACGAGAAATAATCGAGTGATTTCAGGGCTAAATCCGGCCCTTATCTTAACAGCTCCTTACAGTCTAAAGAGTAGGGGGTAGCCATGTTGAAAAGAAGCTAATATCGATCAAAAACCGTTGAAAATTAAAAACAATCTGGCTAATATGGATACATGTATCTATAAACTTTAAAACAAAGTTATAGTCTAAACAAGATACTGGAAATTAAATTCAAAAGACTGGTCTAGATTTTTTCCATGAATTTTAAAATCATGAATCTGAAATACGGTTGTATTTTGTATTCATAGGCTACAAAGTAGGCATTTTACCACGAAATACACATTGTGTAGTAATAAACTGCACACTCCTGATTATTTCATTCCAAAATCTTGTGCATTTCATGGGAACATGTTTAGAATAAATAAATGAATGACTTTAAAAGGGGAAAAAATGTGCTTATATTACGGCCTAAAGCACAGATTTGTAGAAAGCCCCCACCCTTCCTTTTTCAGTTTTTGGTCTCTGGGGCATCGTTCCCCTCTTAGCTACAGAATCCCGCTTTGTCAAAAGATGTGTATTAGTGATATACACCTTCTGTAAAAGTGGCGTTCTGTAGCTGAGGGGGGGGGGGGGGCAATGTTTTAAAAAAACTTTTCCATTTTCCATTGAGTTCTATAGAAAAAAGACATATTTTGCCCCAAAATTTAGGAATACTATGCATGATAAATCTTATGCGACTGCTGATTATGATGAAACCAAGAGCTGGCATAAATTTTGTCAAAAAAAGTTCTTGAAGTTCCCATTTTGAAAATTCCACTTTTTCAGGGCAGATTTTACGCCTTATCTTATCAGCTGCTTGTACATGCTAATCATGTTTTGGCTTTACCTCAAACAATATAATGAATCACTTTCATGTTTTAGTATGATGTTGCCCATGACTCAAATGGTTCTCATCATCTTGGCCTAAGGTAATGTAATTTAGAGGGAGGGGGGATACATCTGTGTTTTTTTTCTGAAAAACATTTTTTTTTAATTTAGATTTAGATTTACCATACTTATATTGGATACCTAAAATGCATAAAAATTCGTACAAACAACGTTTCATCGCTGGTTCCTAAAATTGTTCAACCAAATCTGTATCGATCTTACCCACCGAAATTTTAACTGAAATCAAATCTGGACTTGAAAAATATTGCTCGACAGTATATTCTCGAAGTGTTATTAACCTGATGTGGATTTTAAAGAATTCAAAGGAACTTTAAGAACATCTGAAATCCACTCATTTCAATTGAGTCAATTCGATCAAAGACTTTGATTTTTCGACACTATACACAACAATTCCACATTCTGAATTGAAAGAAAGACTCGCAAAAATTATAAGTAATGCGTTTACAAGCAAGAACGGCAGTTGCGAATAAAAATATATTATTATTTAAATTTGATTGCACTTGGGGTCATCCGCACGGAGTTTAGAAAACTATGATGAGCAAGCCTTAGTTGAACATTTTGAGGAACCAGCGATGAAACGTTGTTTTTACGGATTTTTATGCATTTTAGGTATGTAATATAAGTATGGTAAATCTAAATCTAAATTGCAAAGCCAAAGCAAGCGAATTTACATTTTACATGTATATGTAACAATGAAGTACATAGATATTCCTTGTTTGTTTTGAAACACATAGCAAGACCATAAACTGTTTTGATATAACAATCTACGGTATTAAAAGAAAGCCACTGACTGAGAATCCCCCGGCAGAAGTACATGATTAGTACATTTAAATATTGTACCTAAACTCAATTATCTTACATATCAATGATAATGTACGGTTCATGAGTAAATTGTTAGATATACATTTTACATGTATATGTAACAATTTTATGTACTAAGTGATATAAATATAAAGTACATAGATATTTCATGTTTGTTTTGAAACACATAGCAAGACCATAAACTGTTTTGATATAACAATCTACGGCATTAAAAGAAAGCCACTGACCGAGAATCCCCCGGCAGAAGTACATGATTAGTACATTTAAATATAATTGTACCTAAACTCAATTATCTTACATATCAATGATGATGTACGGTTCATGAGTAAATTGTTAGATATACATTTTACATGTATATGTAACATTTTTATGTATTAAGTGATATAAATATAAAGTACATAGATATTTCTTGTTCGTTTTGAAACACATAGCAAGACCATAAACAGTTTTCATATAACAATCTACGGTATTAAAAGAAAGCCACTGACTGACAACCCCCCCCCCGGCAAGAGTACATGATGAGTACATCTTAATATTGTACCTAAACTCAATTATCTATCATATCAATGATAATGTACGGTTCAAGAGTAAATAAAGAAAGTTAAGCTTAGGTAACCATTAAAATATTTCTGTACAGGCCGCGGACGCGCTTATTTAGTAATTTAAAATATAACCTTCCATTACAGACCTACTATGTCGCGCGATTTGAGGTCTCGGACCATCTCATCCGATCCAAACTTTATTATGCTGCTTCGTTTCTGGTTCGAAAAAGTAAATCGACGTTTCGTCCCCAGTTACTATTTCAATAATTCGCCGCGGGTCACAGTCTTTATACAATTTCAACAATACCAGGGCTGATTCATTATGTCTCCCCCCAACGGGGAGGAGACAAATTGGTTTTGCCTTCGTCATCCGTCCGTTCGTCCGTCTGTCTGTCCGTCTGTCCGTCTGTCACACATCGTGTCCGGGCTATACCTCCTGAACGGTTTGCCCGATCTCTTTCATATTTTAGTATGTTGTTGCTTATGACCCGATGGTTTCTCATCACCTTGACCAAAGGTCATGTGACTAGGGTCAATGTCACTTAGTGCATTTTTAATGAAATTATGCATACATTCATGTCCGGGCTAGATCTCTTGAATCGTTTGCCGGATCACTTTCATATCTTAGTATGTTGTTGCTTATGACCCGAAGGTTTCACATCACCTTGACCCAAGGTCATGTGACCAAGGTCAAGGTCACTTAATGCATTTTTAAAGAAATTTTGCATACATTCCTGTCCGGGCTAGATCTCTTGAACCGTTTGCTGGATCACTTTCATATTTTAGTATGTTGTTGCTTATGACCCGAAGATTTCACATCACCTTGACCCAAAGTCATGTGACCAAGGTCAAGGTCACTTAGTACATTTTTAAAGAAATTTTACATGCATTCCTGTCCGGGCTATATCTCTTGAACCATTTGCTGGATCACTTTCATATTTTAGTATGTTGTTGCTTATGACCCGAAGGTTTCACATCACCTTGACCCAAGGTCGTGTTACCAAGGTCAAGGTCACTTAGTGCATTTTTAAAGAAATAATGAATATATTTCTGTCCATGCTATATCTCTTGAACCGTTTGCCAGATCACTTTCATATTTTAGTATGTTGATCCTTATGACCCGAAGATTACACATCACCTTGACCCAAGGTCATGTGACCAAGGTCAAGGTCACGTAGTACATTTTAATGAAATTGTACATGCATTCCTTTCCGGGCTATATCTCATGAACCGTTTGCCGGATCACTTTCATATTTTAGTATTTTGTTGCTTATGACCTGAAGATTTCATATCACCTTGACCAAAGGTCATGTGACCAAGGTCAAGGTCACGTAGTACATTTTTAAAGAAATTATGCATACATTCCTGTCCGGGCTAGATCTCTTGTACCGTTTGCTGGATCACTTTCATATTTTAGTATGTTGTTGCTTATGACCCGAAGATTTCACATCACCTTGACCCAAGGTCATGTAACCAAGGTCAAGGTCTCTTATTGCATTTTTAATGAAATTATGCATACATTCCTGTCCGTGATATATCTCTTGAACCGTTTGCCAGATCACTTTCATATTTTAGTATGTTGATGCTTATGACCCGAAGATTACACATCACCTTGACCAAAGGTCATGTGACCAAGGTCAAGGTCACGTAGTACATTATTAATGAAATTGTACATGCATTCCTTTCCGGGCTATATCTCATGAACCGTTTGCCGGATCACTTTCATATTTTAGTATTTTGTTGCTTATGACCAGAAGATTTCATATCACCTTGACCAAAGGTCATGTGACCAAGGTCAAGGTCACGTAGTACATTTTTAAAGAAATTATGCATACATTCCTGTCCGGGCTAGATCTCTTGTACCGTTTGCTGGATCACTTTCATATTTTAGTATGTTGTTGCTTATGACCCGAAGATTTCACATCACCTTGACCCAAGGTCATGTAACCAAGGTCAAGGTCTCTTATTGCATTTTTAATGAAATTATGCATACATTCCTGTCCGTGCTATATCTCTTGAACCGTTTGCCAGATCAATTTCATATTTTAGTATGTTGGTGCTTATGACACGAAGATTTCACATCACCTGACCAAAGGTCATGTGACCAAGGTCAAGGTCACGTAGTACATTTTTAATGAAATTGTACATGCATTCCTCTCCGGGCTATATCTCTTGAACCGTTTGCCGGATCACTTTCATTTTTTAGTATGTTGTTGCCTATGACCCGAAGGTTTCACATCACCTTGACCCAAGGTCATGTGACCAAGGTCAAGGTCACTTAGTGCATTTTTAATGAAATTATGCATGCATTCCTGTCCGGGCTAGATTTCTTGATCCGTTTGCCCCATCACTTTCATATTTTAGTATGGGCTATAACTGTGGAATCGTATACTGGATCACTCTGATACTTAAGTATGATGTTGCTCAGAATTTGAGGGTTTCTTATCATCTTGATCCAAGGTCATGTGCCCAAGGTCAAAATCATTTAGTTTTTTTAATGAAATTCATGATCCATACAATGTAGGTTTCAGATCACCTATATCCAAGGTCATGTAACCAAAGTCAATTTCACTAAATATGCTTATAATGAAATGGTATATGCTAATCATGTTTGGGCTTTACCTCAAACAACATAGTGAATCACTGTCATGTTTTAGTGTGGTATTGCCCATGACTCAAAGGTTTCACATCATCTTGGCCTAAGGTCAAAGTAACTTAAAAGGAGGGGGAGATATCTGGGGTTTTTTTTATGAAAAACAATTTTTTATATGAATAATTTTTACATTTGAAGGATGTGCAATATTTTGTGATTTTTTTTTTCATGGACATGCCTTGTTTTCTTTTCAGAAAAGGTTAACATTCAAGATAATGATGAAGATATTTTTTATAAGAAATTAAGTCTCAAAATGAAAGAACTTTTTTCTTGCTTACAGTTTAATTTCCTTCTCAGCACATCGTTAATCACTTGCATCCTTAGAAATTTCATTGAAAACAAAAATAAAACAAAACTGTAAAGAAAAAAAAAAGAATAGCGATAACTCACATCATCCTGGTGTCGTTGGCAGTAGTAGGCGTGTTTGGCACGTTTGTCGGGAGATAATTGTTGTGTGTATAATTTCTTATCCAGGTAGTAATCATTAGGAGGTTACGTACTGTAATATAGAAAATAAATTATCTTTAATTCGAATGCGTTTTTGCCTGCCTTGAATCGCTTTATCCACCTTAAAACTATATTATATGAAAAAGCTTTGCCCCCATAAACTTTGTCAAAATCGGCTTCAAGTTCTGTTTGCGTACACCCGAATTTTCCGCGATCTTTGTTAAATAAGTTAAAGAAGATCCTGACGATAATCTCAACAGCACTCACAATAGAGCACCAAATTGAGCATCGACGGACCCCTAGCAAGCTAGAGGTGGGACCAGGTGCCCGGGAGGAGTAAGCAATAGAAACCTTATTTTCATTTCCTTCCATTTTGGTCGCAGTATGCTAACATACTAATTATAATAATGATTATCATTTTTTAAATTATCAATGACGTCACTATACTAATACATGTGGCGCATAATTGTGTACCTTTTTTTCATGGCGCTTACAATAATATTAAATACTTATTATTTGGTACTCTTAGAATGGATTGATTGCCCTCGTGAACAATTTTTTTTTAATTCTAAATGTCCCTCGTAACAAACATTTTGGCTATTTCAGAAAATTGTCATTTCATCAAAAGATATCAAAATTAAAGGATGTTTACTTCATAGCGCCATATCTCAAATGCTTTTTAGCACACCTGCTCACCTGAGCGAGGCTCATGTGAGCTATAATAATATAGCGCACCGTCCGTCGGCCGGCGTAAACTTTTAACATTTTCGACATCTCCTCTGCAACCGCTGCACAGATTTTCACGAAACCTTACAGGAAGCAAGTACTCAAAGTCCTCTACTAAGTTTGTGTTTTTCGTGCCGATCGGTCAACAAATATGGTTGCCAAGGGCACTGATTGGCTGACGCATTTTCGACTTCTCCTCTGCAACCGCTTCACCGAATTTCACGAAACCTTAGAGGAAGCAAGTACTCAAGGTCCTCTACCAATTTTTTGTTTTACTTTTCGTGCCGATCGGTCAATTAATATGTCCTCCGAGGGCTCTGATTGGCTGAAGCATATTCGACTTCTCCTCTGCAACTGCTGCACAGAATTTCATGAAACCTTACAGGAAACAAGTACTCAAGGTCCTCTACAAAGTTTGTGTTTTTCGTGCCGAACGGTCAATAAATATGGCTGCCAAGGGCTCTGATTGGCTGACTTATTTTCGACTTCTCCTCTCTAACTGCTGCACATAATTTCACAAAACATTACAGGAAGCAAGTACTCATGGTCCTCTACCCAGTTTGTATTTTTCGTGCCGATCGGTTAACAAATATGTCCGCCGAGGGCTCTGATTGGCTGGCGCATTTTCGACTTCTCTGCAACCGCTGCTCAGAATTTCAAGAATCCTTACAGGAAGTAAGTACTAAAGGTCCTCTACCAAGTTCGTGTTTTTCATGCCGAGTAGTCAACAAATATGGCAGCGGAGGGTTCTGATTTGCTGACACCTTTTTGACATTTCCTTTGCATGCAACCGCGGCATGGAATTTTACAAAATCTATCAGGAAGCATGTACTCAAGGTCATGTACCAAGTTTGTGCTTTGTTGTCGCTGTGGTCCAGCGGATAGGGCATCGGGCTAGTAATCTTATAATTGCTGTTTCTATCCTTGCAAGGAACTTGGGTCGGCTGACATGTACTTTTGAATGTTCTGTGTTTATATGCAAAGATGTCCTTGTCTATGTATTGTTTACGTGTCTGTGGTGTTTTAGAAAATAATTATAAAAAACCAAAAGTTTGTTTTTTCATGCCGATAGGTCAACAAATATGATGGTTGATTGGCTGACTTTTGACATATCCAAAACTGATGCTCGTAATTTCACGTAACCTTTAAGGAAGCAAGTACACAAAGGCCTCCACCGAATCATCCACTACTATACTTTTGTTTGCAACTCAGGTGTGCGATTTTGCCTCCTTGGGCTTCTTATTTTATTATGCATTTTAATTAACTATGCTACCGAAAAGAGCCTACAGGAAATTTGCAACCGTGAAAAGTAAATACACAAATTTAAATTCCAACAATCAAACTAGAAGGCGACACAGAAATGAGTTTTGGTTGTGTCTGCAAATCACTTTGGCTGGAAGCATAACTGATGATGACTTATTATCCGAAACACTTGTCTGGTGCATTAAAAGTTTTAAAAAAGGTAAAGAGTTGGAACACATCCAATATTATCATAGACACCTTATTTCGTTTGCAGTCTGGAATAGTTTTTGTATCCATGATTGAATGTTTAAGGTGTTATAATTACTTCGGTCAAATTTGCCTGAAAGAAACTTAATTTTGGCCTTTTATCAATTTAAAATCATACATAATTATTGGCTGTTTCGGAAAATTGTCATTTCATCCAAATATATCATCGGAATTAATGAAGGTTTACATCCTAGCGGTGTTTGCAATTCACTTTGGCTGTAAACATCACTGATGAGATTTCAAGATGGTAAAGAGTTGGAACACTTCATCATTCGTATATTTTAAGAATGTTATTTCTTATTGTAGTACACGGAGCGTAGAACAGCCGTCCTGAGATCTCTTTCTGATTTTTTTGGAAACAAATGTTGGGACTATGTTGACTACCGGGAACATGATTGGGGGATGGAACCGTACATCGAGGGATCTCCTGTATGTTCTGTAGCCCCAGGAGCCATGCAGTACTTTGCAAAAGGACTAAGACAACCTTTTAAGAGGTCAGTCTCCAGAGGAAATTTCCATTTATAAGCTTTTATTGTCCATTTCGCATTATGACCTCAAACTTGACCTAACCTTCTTCCAGATTGCTTTTGCATGAACTAAATTTTATTTTTAAAAACTTAAATTCTTGCAACTATAATCTATAACAATGTATTTTTAGCTCATCTCGACAAAATTGAGTGTGCTTATGCTATACCCGCGCGCGTCCGTGTCTGCACCCGCGCGCGTCCGTGCCTGCATCCGCGTCCCCGTTCACCCCGTGTCCGGTAAAGAGGTTTGGGGTAGCTCAGTATTTGTCAAATGACAGTGACCAATCTAGCACAAGTGATTCATTTTGGGATGCTGAGGTAAACCCATGCTTCGGGTGCTGTATCTTATATAACCTAAATTTTCCACTTAAGTGACTTTGTTACATGTAAGAAGTTTAGGGTAGCTTAGTGTGATTTTTTAAATATTTTTTTTTCATCCGAAAAGACATGATTACATATAGAAAAAAAAAGACATTTTCAGGAAAATTTTCTAGCATTATCTTTCTTTCACTCTTTCATTCCATGTACTCCACATATAGCTAAGTGTGATTTGGTTAAGAGGTTTGGAATAGCTCAGTGTGATTTTGTTCAAAAGTTTGGGTAGCTCAGTATCTTACAAAGTACTGAATGTGCTCCACGTACTAAAGTTGCACAAATGTTCACATTAAGATGCTGAGATGGACCGGATGCAGCAATCGACCTACCTATACTGCGTGAGTGATTTTGCTTTTAAAAGCCAATATTTAGCAAAGTATAAGTGCTACTTGTGCCAAACTTTCATAAAATGGTCTTGACCTACGTTTTCCGCTTGAGTGATTTTGCCTTGTAAAGCCAAGATTGATCATAGATTAAGGTGTGATCTTGAAATGGCGTGCAGTTTTGGAGCTGACCTCGGTTGGATCTGAGCGCAACAGGCGCTTGAATCTTATGATAAGTAGATTTTGTAGTGATTAATAACGAATGTTCTATGAAGTGATAGATCCTCTTAGACAGCTAATCTCTACAAAAGACTTGGTAAAATCATAGATTCGAATGGGATCTTGAAAATGCACGTGCAGTTTTGCGAAATCATAGATTGGGGTGGGATCTTTAAATTACTTGCAGTTTTTTAACCATTCTCCGTTAAATCTTAGCGCAACAGCACTTGAATCTTATGATAAGTAGGCGTTGTAGAGATAAATAACGAATATTCTATCATGTATTAGACCTTCTTAGAGGCTAATCTCTGTATAAGACTTGGTGAGAACATAGATAAGGGTGAGATCTTGAAAATGAGGTGCAGTTTTGGAACCGATCTGGGTTGGATCTTGGCGCAACAGGCGCTTGAATCTTATAAGTAGGCTTTGTAGTGATTAATTAAGAATGATCTACGAAATGTTAGACCCTCTTGGACGGCTAATCTCTACATAAGACTTGGTGAGATCTTAGATTGGGGTTGGTTCTTGTAAATGACATGCAGTTTTGAAGCCGATCTGGGTTAGATCATAGCGCAACAGGCGCTTGAATCTTATGATGAGTAGATTTTGTAGTGATTAATAACTAATGTTCTATGAGGTGATAGATCTTTTTAGACGGCTAATCTCTACAAAAGACTTGGTAAAATCATAGATTCGGATGGGATCTTGAAATGAATCTTATAATAAGTAGGCTTTGTAGAATGAAATAACGAATGTTCTATGAGGTATTAGACCTTCGTAGACGACTGATCTCTACATGTCATCAGACTTTGGTAAGATCACAAATTAGGGTAAGATTTCGAAAATGACGTGCAGTCTTAGAACCGATATCTGTTGGATCTTATAATAAATAGGCTTTATAGAGCTAAATAATGAATGTTCTATGAGTTAGTAGACGGCTAATCTTTACATGCGACTTGGTGAGATAATAGATTAGGGTAAGGTCTTGAAAATGACGTGCAGTTTCGGAACCGATTCTAGGCCCATTATTATCATGAACTTCAAGCGCCTCTTGCGCTAATACGCAACCTAGATCGGTTCATAATCTGCCCGCATTTCAAAGGTCGCACCCTAATCTGTAATCTCACCAAGCTTCATCATCAGATAAACCGTCTAAGGGGGTCTAATACTAAGAAGAACATTCGAAAATTTTCATTCTAGGACCATTATTATCATGTGCTTCAAGCGCATGTTGCGCTAAGACGCAACCGAGATCGGTTATTAACCTGCAAGTCATTTCAAAGGTCTCACCCTAATCTATAATTTCACCAAGTTTCATCATCAGATTAGCCGTCTAAGGGGGTCTGATACTAAGAAGAACATTCGAAAATTTTCATTCTAGGACCATTATTATCATGTGCTTCAAGCGCATGTTGCGCTAAGACGCAACCGAGATCGGTTATTAACCTGCAAGTCATTTCAAAGGTCTCACCCTAATCTATAATTTCACCAAGTTTCATCATCAGATTAGCCGTCTAAGGGGGTCTAATACTCAGAAGAACATTCGAAAATTTTCATTCTAGGCCCATTATTATCATGTGCGTCAAGCGCATGTTGCTGTAAGACGCAACCAAGATCGGTTTATAATCTGTAATGCATTTCAAATATCTCACCCTTAATCATGATCTCGCCAAGTTTGATCATCAGATTAGGCGTCTAAGGGGGACTAATACTCTGAAGAACATTCGAAAATGTTCATTCTAGGCCCATTATTATCATGTGCTTCAAGCGTATGTTGCGCTAAGACGCAACCGAGATCGGTTCAGAATCTGCAATTCATTTCAAAGGTTTCACCCTAATCTATAATTTCACCAAGTTTCATCATCAGATTAGCCGTCTAAGGGGGTCTAATACTCAGAAAAACATTCGAAAATTTTCATTCTAGGCCCATTATTATCATGTGCGTCAAGCGCATGTTGCTGTAAGACGCAACCAAGATCGGTTAATAATCTGTAATGCATTTCAAAGATCTCACCCTTATTCATAATCTCGCAAAGTTTCATCATCAGATTAGGCGTCTAAGGGGGTCTAATACTTAGAAGAACATTCGAAAATGTTCATTCTAGGCCCATTATTATCATGGACTTCAAGCGCATGTTGCGATAAGACGCAACCGAGATCGGTTCATAATCTTCAATTCATTTCAAAGATCTCACCCTAATCTTTTATCTCACCAAGTTTCATCATCAAATTAGCCATCTAAGGGGGTCTAATACTTTGCAAAACATTCGAAAATTCTCAGTCTAGGCCCATTATTATCATGGGCGTCAAGCGCATGTTGCGCTAAGATGACTTCGAGATCGGTTCATAATCTGCCATGCATTTCAAAGATCTCATCCTAATCTATAATCTCACCAAGTTCATCATTAGATAAGCCGTCTAAGGGGGTCTAATACTTAGAGGAACATTCGGAAATTTTCATTCTAGGCCCATTATTATCATGTGCTTCAAGCGCATCTTGCGCTACGACGCAACCGAGATCGGTTCATAATCTGCAATTCAATTCAAAGATCTCACCCTAATCTATAATATCATTAAGTTTCATAATCAAATTAGCCGTCTAAGGGGGTCTAATACCTCGTAGAACGTTCGAAAATTTTCATTCAAGGCCCATTATTATCATGGGATTCAGGCGCATGTTGCACTAAGACGCCATCGAGATCGGTTCATCATCTGCAAGTCATTTCAAAGATCTCACCTTAATCTATAATCTAACCCAGTTTCGTCATCAGATAAGCCATAAAAGGGGGTCTTATACTTAGAAGAACATTCAAGAATTTTCATTCTAGGCCCATTATTATCATGGGCTTCAAGCGCATGTTGCGCCAAGGCGCAACCGTGATCGGTTCATAATCTGCAATTCATTTCAAAGATCTCACTCTAATCGATAATCTCCCTAAGTTTCATCATCAGATTAGCCGTCTAAGGGGGTCTTATACTTAGAAGAACATTCGAAAATTCTCATTCTAGGCCCATTATTATCATGCATTTCAAGCGCATGTTCCGCTAAGATGGAACCGAGATCGGTTCATAATCTGCAATTCACTTCAAAGATCTCACCCTAATCTATAATTTCTCCAAGTTTCATCATCAGATTAGCCCTCTAAGGGGATCTAATACTTAGTAGAACGTTCGAAAATTTTCATTCTAGGCCTAAAATTATATTGAGTTTCAAGCGCATGTTGCGCTAAGACGCAACGAAGATCGGTTCATAATCTGCAATTTATTTCAAAGATCTCACCCTAATTTATAATCTCACCAAGTTTCATCTTCAAATTAGCCGTCTAAGGGGGTCTTATACTAAAAAGATCATTCGAAAATTGTCAATCTAGGCCCATTATTATCATCTGCTTCATGCGCATGTTGCGCTACGACGCAACCGAGATCGGTTCATAATCTGCAATTCAAAGATCTCAGATTAATCTATAATCTCACCAAGTTTCATCATCAGAATAGCTGTCTAAGGTGTTATAATACTTAGAAGAACATTCAAAAATTTTCATTCTAGGCCTATTAAGAAATGTATCATGGGCTTTTAAGCGCATGTTACGATTAATCGCAACCGGGATCGGTTCATAATTTGCAATGCATTTCAAAGATATCACCCTAATCTATAATCTCACTAAATTTCATCACCAGATTAGCCGTCTTAGGGGGTGTAATACTTCGAAGAACATTCGAAAATTGTCATTCTAGGCCCATTATTATCATGGATTTCAAGCGCATGTTGCGCTAAGATGCAACCGAGATTGGTTCATAATCTTGAATTTATTTCAAAGATCTTATCCTAATCTTTAATCTCACCAAGTTTCATCATCAGATTAGCCTTCTAAGGGGGTCTTATACTTAAGAGAACATTCGAAAATATGCATTCTAGGCCCATTATTATCATGGGCTTCAAGCGCATGTTGCGCTAAGACGCAACCGAGATCGTTCAGAATCTGCAATTCATTTCAAAGATTTTACCCTAATCTATAATCTCACCAAGTTTCATCAGATTAGCCGTCTAAGAGGGTCTAATACTTAGAAGAACTTTCGAAAATTTTCATTTTAGGCCCAATATTATCATGAGTTTCAAGCGGATGTTGCGCTAAGACGCAACAGAGATCGACTCATAATCTGCATTTCATTTTAAAGATCTCACCCTAATTTATAATCTCATCAAGTTTCATCATCAGATTAGCCGTCTAAGGGGGTCTCAACTTAGAAGAACATTCGAAAATTTTCATTCTAGGCTCATTATTATCATGGACTTCAAGCGCGTGTTGCACTAAGACGGAACCGAGATCGATTCATAATCTGCAATTCATTTCAAAGATCCCTCCCAAATGTATAATCTCACCATGTATTGTCATCAGATTAGCCGTCTAAGGATGCGTAATACTTAGATCGGTTCATAATCTGCAATTCGCTTCAAAGATTTCATCCTAATCTATAATCTCACCAAGTGTCATCATCAGATTAGCCGTCCAAGGGGGTCTAATACTTAGAAGAACATTCGAAAATTTTCATTCTAGGACCATTATAATCATAAACTTCAAGCGCATGTTACGCTAAGACACAACCGAGATTGGTTCATAATTTGCAATTCATTTCAATGATCTCTCCCTAATTGATAATTTCACAAAATTTCATCATCAGATTAGCCGTCCAAAGGGATCTAATACTTAGAAGAACATTCGAAAATTTTCATTTAAGGCCCATTATTTTCATGGACTTCAAGCGCATTTTGCGGTAAGACGCAACCGAGATCGACTCATAATCTGCAATTCATTTCAAAGATCTCTCCCAAATCTCTAATCTCACTAAGTGTCATTATCAGATTAGCCGTCAAAGGGGAGCTAATACTTAGAAGAAATTTCGAAAATTTTCATTCTAGGCCTATTATTATCATGGACTTAAAGCGCATGTTGCGCTAAGACACAAACGAGATCGGCTCATAATCTGCAATTCAATTCAAAGATCTCTCCCTAATATATTATCTCACCAAGTTTCATCATCAAATTATCTGTCTAAGGGGGTCTAATACTAAGAAGAATATTGGAAATTTTTTCTTTCAGGCCCATTATTATCATGGACTTCAAGCGCATGTTGCGCTAAGACGCAACCAAGATCGGTTCATTATCTGCAATTCATTTGAAAGATATCGCCCATATCTATAATCTCACCAAGTTTCATCATCAGATTAGCCGTCCAAGGTGGTCTAATACTTAGAAGGGCATTCCAAAATTTTCATTTTAGGCCCATTTTGTCAAGGAATTCAAGCGCATGTTGCGCTAAGACACAACAAAGATCGACTCAAAATCTGCAATTCATTTTACAGATATTTCCCTAATCTATAATCTCACCAATTTTCATCATCAGATTAGCCGTCTAAGGGGGTCTAATACTTAAAAGAACTTTCGAAAATTTTCATTCTATTCCCATAATTATCAAGGAAGTCAAGCGCATGTTGCGCTAAGACGCTACCGAGATCGGCTCAAAATCTGCAATTCATTTCAATGATCTCTCCCTAATCTATAATCTCACCAATTTTCATCATCAGATTAGCCGTCTAAGGGCGTCTAAAACTTAGAAGGACATTCGAAATTTTCATTCTAGGCCCATTATTATTTTGCGCAAAGACGCAACAAAGATCGGTTTATAATCTGTAATGCATTTCAAATATCACCCTAATCTATAATCACACCAAGTTTCATCATCAGATTAGCCGTCTAAGTTGGTCTAATACTTAGAAGAACATTCGGAAATTTTCATCCTAGGCCCATTATTTCATGGACTTCAAGCCCATAATGCACTAAGATGGAACCGAGATCGGCTCATAATCTGCAATTCATTTAAAAGATTTCTCCCTAATCTATAATTTCCCCAATAATGTCGAAGGGTTCCAACTCTCTACCTTCTTGAAGAAAATTCCAAACCAATTTACATGCACCAGACACGTGTTTTGAATATTAAATTCTCATCAGTGATGCTTTCAGCGGAGCCACCAAAAATAATTTCAGTAGCTCCCTCTTTAATTTTTTGAAGTTAGATTTTTAGCTCGCTGGGACGAAAAAGTCCGGAGAGCTAATGCCATACCCTCGGCGGCGTTCTCGTTCTCGTTGTCGTTGCCGTCGTCCGTAGACAAAACTTTAACATGGGCTATATCTCTTGAACTATAAGGGGTAGGGCTTTGATATTTCACATGTAGATACCTTGTGACAAGACCTTTCATTTGAGACCATGACCTTTGACCTAGTGACCTTGACCTTGGACTTTGACCTACTTTTGAAAAACTTTAACCTGGTTTCTGACAAAAACCTGTATAGGCGAGCTATGTAATCTTTGATTACCCTATGTTTACATTTACATTACAGAGAGCGCGCGGCTCCAAATTTCTTGTAGGGTCGATTCAGTAGCATTTTAAAATAAAGTAGCATTAGCATTTTAAAATAAAATAAGTAGCAAAGGGTCGATTCAGTAGTATTTTAAAATAAAATCTATGTTCAAAATAGCATTGTTGCGATTGTGCTAAGATGTTAAACTCCTTTAAGGAGCTGTTAAGATAAGGCTTAATATCAGCCCTGAAAACTGGAATTTTAAAACTTGAAATTTCAAGAACCTTTTTTGGTAAAATGTATACCTATACGGCATCCCATCAGAATATGAAGTTATTTTTCATCTGTTTTGCATAATATTGCTAATTTTGGGGTCAAAACTTATCTTTTTTCATAGAAATCAATAAAAAACGGAAAAGTTTTATTGAACATTGTTCCCCCCGGATATACAGAAAGCCACTTTTACTGGAGATGTGTATCCATGATATAAATTTTTTGGCATAGTGGGGTTCTGTATCTCCGGGGGAACACTACCCCAGAGACGAAAAATTAAAAATGGAAAGGGGGTGCTTTTTTTAAGAATCGATCTTTTTTACCATTAAATATTGCACATTTGACTATTTTTCCTCTTTAATCTATCAAACATTGCGTACTTAATATATTTGAATGAAAGATACAAGAATTAGGAACGGAATAAGCAAGAGTGATGTTCATTTCTCCGTCAATGTGGATTTCGCGCTAAAAGGCTTACATTGTAGCCATTGAATGAAGAATAAGACCGTATATTTAAGTTCCGGATTTCATTATTTACCGATTAAAGGAAGTAGAACGTTCGAAATCTATTTCTGATACACAATGTAGACATATTTGATGTATTTTAGCTTATATTTATCCATTTTAGACAAAATATTCAAAAATGTAGAGCAAGTGACCATATTTCGCCGTATTTCTTGTACATTTCTTTGAAAATCTCAAAACTTGGAGGCCAATTCAATAATTTTTTTTGCTAGAAATTAATTTAACTCCATTCTCGATTGAACAACTGCAAAAAGAATTTATTTTACGCAGTCCATTGATTCCTTATAAAACGTCAAAATATATCGTTTCCATGTTTTCGGGGGTGACCATATTTTGCCGTTTTTGTTGATATGTATCCTATTTACACACAAAAGGACAAAAATTTTGATTTCATTTTCAGGAAATGTTTCGTCTACACTACCTCTATGAAATCATGCCAAATAAAATGTTTTCTTTTTTGGTTGTTGTAAAAATTTCGGATGTTTACGTCTAAAATTTGGTGTTTTCGTTAAATTTTCCCCGTTTGTGGTATTTTTTCGTCAAAATTGAGTGCAGGATATATCACAATCTATGAAAACACGACAACTACGGTCATATTTGAAAAGATATAGAAAAATAAACTTGACGAACATTTCCGATAACCAGTGAGAAGCAATTAACTATGAAACGGCGAAATATGGTCACCGGCGAAATATGGTTCCTCACTCTATACGTTTTTTGTCGATATTATCGGATTTTCTATCCGAGCACCCCTACCTCTTTCGACCTTAATTTTACAACCTTAAGAGTTCCTCGACATAATGTAAAACATGTAGAAGTTCTGCAAATACATTATATTTCAATAATGATTCATGTTTTTCTGTATACGATTCGCCATGCGCAAGAAATAAGTCACGAGATTCAGGGCTAAATACGGCCGTTATCTTCACAGCTCCTTTCGATGATATTTATTGATGAAATGGCTAGTTTCCGAAATAGCAAAATCATATATAACGTCACATTGATAAAAGGCCAAAACAAAGCTTCTTTCAGGTGACAGAGCTGGAAAGAAGTAATTAATACACTTGACAAACATCAGGCCTCGGGGAACGATTTTAACTGCTCCACACTGCAACGTGAATGAAGTGTCTATATTGATAATATCTAATGGTTCCAACTCTCTACCTTCTTGAAGAAAACTCCAAACCAATTTACATGCACCAGACACGTGTTTCGAATATTAAATTCTCATCAGTGATGCTTTCAGCGGAGCCATAAAAAAAAATTTCAGTAGCGCCCTCTTTAATTTTTTGAAGTTAGATTTTTACATTTACATTACAAAGAGCGCGCGGCTCCAAATCTCCTGTAGGGTCGATCAGTAGCATATCCAAATAAAATCTATGTTCAAAATACCATTGGAGGGATGGTGCTAAGATGTTAAACTCCTTTAAATTTGATGATATTAATCGGTGAAATGGCTAGTTTCCGAAATAGCAAAAATATATATAATGTCATTTTGATAAAAGGCCAAAACAAAGTTTCTTTCAGGTGACAGAGCTGGAAAGAAGTAATTAATATACTTGACAAACATCAGGCCACGGGGAATCATTTTAACTGCTCCACAATGCAACGTGAAATAAGTGTCTATATTAATAATGTCGAAGGGTTCCAACTCTGTACCTTCTTGAAGAAAATTCCAAACCAATTTACATGCACCAGACACGTGTTTCGAATATTAAATGTAAACGTCTTCAAATTGAATAGCATCATTTATGAACAGAAAAATTGGCAACGTGGACCAAATTCTCATCAGTGATGCTTTCAGCGGAGCCATCAAAAATAATTTCAGTAGCGCCCTCTTTAATTTTTTGAAGTAAGATTTTTACATTTAAATTACAGAGAGCGCGCGGCTCCAAATTTCCCGTAGGGTCGATCAGTAGCATATCCAAATAAAATCTATGTTCAAAATAGCATTGGAGGGATTGTGCTAAGATGTTAAACTCCTTTAATTTCGATGATATTTTTCGGTGAAATGGCAAGTTTCCGAAATAGCAAAAAATATATATAATGTCACATTGATAAAAGGCCAAAACAAAGCTTCTTTCATGTGACAGAGCTGGAAAGAATTAATTAATACACTTGACAAACATCAGGCAACGGGGAATGATTTTAACTGCTCCACACTGCAACGTGAAAGAAATGTCTATATTTATAATGTCGAATGGTTCCAACTCTCTACCTTCTTGAAGAAAATTCCAAACCAATTTACATGCACCAGACACGTGTTTCGAATATTAAATTCTCATCAGTGATGCTTTCAGCGGAGCCACCAAAATAATTTCAGTAGCTCCCTCTTTAACTTTTTGAAGTTAGATTTTTAGCTCGCCGGGACGAAAAAGTTCGGAGAGCTAATGCCATACCCTCGGCGGCCTCGTTGTCGTCGTCCGTAGACAAAACTTTAACATGGGCTATATCTCTTGAACTATAAGGGGTAGTGCTTTGATATTTCACATGTGGATACCTTGTGACGAGACCTTTCATTTGAGACCATGACCTTTGACCTAGTGACCTTGACCTTGGACTTTGACCTACTTTTGAAAATCTTTAACCTGGTTTTCTGACAAAAACCTGTATAGGCGAGCTATGTAATCTTTGAATACCCTATGTTTACATTTACATTACAGAGAGCGCGCCGCTCCAAATTTCCTGTAGGGTCGATTCAGTAGCATTTTAAGATAAAATCTATGTTCAAAATAGCATTGTTGCGATTGCGCTAAGATGTTACTCCTTTAATGACAAATATGGATAATGACCATATCCCTGTTTACAGCACAAAATCGATAACCCAGAAAATCAGAAACCGAAGGCATACAAAATCAGGATAAAACAGGAACCAAAGCAAACAAGCAAAAACCTCCACCATATGAAAAGAAGCGATGATTTAATTTCGATGATTTTTATCGGTGAAATGGCTAGTTTCCGATATAGCAAAAAATATATAATGTCACATTGATAAAGGTCAAAACAAAGCTTCTTTCAGGTGACAGAGCTGGAAAGAAGTAATTAATACACTTGACAAACATCAGGCCTCGGGGAACGATTTTAACTGCTCTATACTGCAACGTGAAAGAAGTGTCTATATTGATAATGTCGAAGGGTTCCAACTCTCTACCTTCTTGAAGAAAATTCCAAACCAATTTACATGCACCAGACACGTGTTTCGAATATTAAATTCTCATCATTGATGCTTTCAGCGGAGCCACCAAAAATAATTTCAGTAGCGCCCTCTTTAATTTTTTGAAGTTAGATTTGTACATTTACATTACAGAGAGCGCGCGGCTCCAATTTCCTGTAGGGTCGATCAGTAGCATATCCAAATAAAATCTATGTTCAAAATAGCATTGGAGGGATGGTGCTAAGATGTTAAACTCCTTTAATTTCGATGATATTTATCGGTGAAATGGCTAGTTTCCGAAATAGCAAAACTATATATAATGTCACATTGATAAAAGGCCAAAACAAAGCTTCTTTCATGTGACAGAGCTGGAAAGAAGCAATTCATACACTTGACAAACATCAGGCCGCGGGGAGCGATTTTAACTGCTCCACACTGCAACGTGAAAGATGTGTCTATATTGATAATGTCGAATGGTTCTAGCTCTCTACCTTCTTGAAGAAAATTCCAAACCAATTTACATGCACCAGACACGTGTTTCCAATATTAAATTCTCATCAGTGATGCTTTCAGCGGAGCCACCAAAATAATTTCAGTAGCGCCCTCTTTAATTTTTTGAAGTTAGAATTTTAACTCGCCGGGACGAAAAAGTCCTGAGAGCTAATGCCATACCCTCGGCGGCGTCGTTCTCGTTGTTGTCGTCGTTGTCGTCGTCCGTACACAAAACTTTAACCTGGGCTCTATCTCTTGAATTATAAGGGGTAGGGCTTTGATATTTCACATGTAGATACCTTGTGACGAGACCTTTCATTTGAGACCAATACCTTTGACCTAGTGACCTTGACCTTGGACTTTGACCTGCTTTTGAAAAACTTTAACCTGGTTTCTGACAAAAACCTGTATAGGCGAGCTATATAATCTTTGATTACCCTATGTTTAGATTTACATTACAGAGAGCGCGCCGCTCCAAATTTCCTGTAGAGTTGATTCAGTAGCATTTTAAAGTAAAATCTATGTTCAAAATAGCATTGGTGGGATGGTGCTAAGATGTTAAACTCCTTTAATTTCGATGTTATTTATCGGTGAAATGGAAAGAAGAAATTCATACACTTGACAAACATCAGGCCACGGGGAACGATTTTAACTGCCCCACACTGCAACATGAAAGAAGTGTCGATATTGATAATGTCGAAGGGTTCCAACTCTCTACCTTCTTAACGAAAATTCCAAACCAATTTACATGCACCAGACACGTGTTTCGAATATTAAATTCTCATCAGTGATGCTTTCAGCGGAGCCACCAAAAATAATTTCAGTAGCGCCCTCTTTAATTTTTTGAAGTTAGACTTTTACATTTACATTAGAGAGAGCGCGCGGCTCCAAATTTCCTGTAGGGTCGATCAGTAGCATATCAAAATAAAATCTATGTTCAAAATAGCATTGGAGGGATTGTGCTAAGATGTTAAACTCCTTGAATTTCGATGAATTTATCGGTGAAATGACTAGTTTCCGAAATAGCAAAAAATATATACAATGTCACATTGTTAAAAGGCCAAAACAAAGCTTCTTTCAGGTGACAGAGCTGGAAAGAAGTAGTAAATATACTTGACATACATCAGGCCACGGGGAATGATTTTAACTGATCCACACTGCAACGTGAAATAAGTGTCCATTATTTTCATGGAAATTCAAGCGCATGTTGCGCTAAGACGCAACCGAGATCGGCTCAAACTCTGAAATGCATATCAAAGATCTCTCCCTAGTTTCATCAACTGTTTAGCCGTCCAAGGGGGTCTAATATTTAAAAGAATATTGGAAATTTTTCATTCTAGGCCCATTATTTTCATGGAATTCAAGCGCATGTTGCGATAAGACGTAACCGAGATCGGCTCAAGATCTGCAATTCATATCAAAGATCTTACCCTTATCTATAATTTCACCAAGTTTCATCATCAGTTTAGACCTCCAAGGGGGTCTAATACTTAGAATAACATTCGAAAATTTTCATTCTAGGCCCATTATTTTCATGGAATTCAAGCGCATGTTGCGCTAAGAGGCAACCGAGATCGGCTCAAAATCTGCAATGCATATCCAAGATCCCACCCTAATCTATAATTTCTCCAAGTTTCATCAACTGTTGAGCTGTCCAAGGGGGTCTAATACTTAGAAGAACATTCGAAAATTTTCATTCTAGGCCCATCATTTTTTTGGACTTCAAGCGCATGTTGCGCTAAGAGGCAACCGAGATCGGCTCATAATCTGCAATTCATTTCAAAGATCTCTCCCTAATCTATAATCTTACCGAGTTTCATAATAAGATTAGCCGTCCAAGGGGGTCTAATACTTAGAAGAACAATCGAAAATTTTCATTCTAGGCCCATAATTTTCATGGACTTCAAGCGCATGTTGCGCTAAGAGCCAACCGAGATCGGCTGTTAATCTGCAATTCATTTCAAAGATCTCTCCCTAATCTATAATCTCACCAAGTTTCATCATCAGATTAGCAGTCTAAGGGGGTCTAATACTTAGAGGGACATTCGAAAATTTTCATTCCAGGCCCATTATTATCTTGGACTTCAAGCGCATGTTGCGCTAAGACGCAACCGAGATCGGTTCATAATATGCAAATCATTTCAAGGATTTTACCCTAATTCATAATTTCACCATGTTTCATCATCAGATTAGCCGTCTAAGGGGGTCTAATACTTAGAAGAACATTCGAACATTTTCATTCTAGGTCCATTGTTATCATGGTCTTCAAGCGCATGATGCGCTAAGATTCAACCGATATCGATTCATAATCTGCAATTCATTTCAACGAATTCACCCTAATCTATAATCTCACCAAGTTTCATCATCATATTAGCCGTGTTATCGGGTCTAATACTTCGAAGAACATTCGAAAATTTTCATTCTAGGCCCATTATTTTCATGTACTTCAAGCGCATGTTGCGCTAAGACTTAATCAAGATCGGCTCATAATTAGCAATTCAATTTAAAGATCGCTCCCTAATCTATAATCTCACCAAGTTTTATCATCAGATTAGCCGTCCAAGGGGGTCTAATACTTAGAAGAACATTCGAAAATGTTCATTCTAGGCCTATTATTATCATTGTTATCCAGCCCATATTGCGCTAAGAGGCAAACGAGATCGGCTCATAATATGCAATTCATTTCAAAGATGTTACCCTAATCTATAATCTTACCAAGTTTCATCATCAGATAAGCCGTCGAAGGGGGTCTAATATTTAGAAGAACATTCGAAAATTTTCATTCTTGGCCCATCATTTTTATGGAATTCAAGCGCATGTCGCTCCTTAATCTGCAATTCATTTCAAATATCTCTCCCTAATCTATAATCTCACCAAGTTTCATCATCGGTTTAGCCGTCTTATCGGGTCTAATACTTAAAAGAACATTCGACAATTTTCATTCTAGGATCATTATTTTCATGGACTTCAAGCGCATGTTGCGCTAGACGTAACGAAGATCGGCTCATATTCCCCAATTCAATTCAAAGATCGTTTCCTAATCTATAATTTCACCAAATTTCATCAACAGATAAGCCATCCAAGGGGGTCTAATACTTAGAAGAACATTCGAAATTTTTAATTCTAGGCCCATTATTTTCTTGGAATTTCAAGCGCATGTTGCGCTAAGAAGCAACCGAGGTCGGCTCAAAATTTGCAATTCATATCAAAGATCTCTCCCTAATGTATCATCTCACCAAGTTTCATCATCTGTAAAGCCGTCCAAGGGGGTCTAATACTTAAAAGAACATTCAAAAATTTTCATTCTAGGTCCATTCATTTCATGGTCTTCAAGCGCATGTTGTGCTAAGACACAACCGAGATCGGTTCCTAATCTCCAATTAATTTCAAAGATTTCACGGTAATCTATAATTTCACCAAGTTTCATCATCAGATTAGCTGTCCAAGGGTGTCAAATACTTAGAAGAACATTCGAAATTTTTCATTCTAGGCCCATTCTTGACTTCAAGCGCAACATAAGAGGCAACCGAGATAAGCTCATAATATGCAATTCATTTCAAAGATCTTTCCCTAATCTATAATCTCACCAAGTTTCATCATCAGATTAGCCGTCCAAGGGGGTCTAATACTTAGAAGAACATTCGAAAATTTTCATTCTATGCCTATTATTTTCATGGACTTCAAGCGCATGTTGCGCTAAGATGCAACCGAGATCGGTTCATAATCTGCAATTTATTTCAAAGATCTCTCCCTAATCTTTAATCACACAAAGTTTCATAATCGGTTTAGCCGTCCAAGGGGGTCTAATTCTTAGAAGAACATTCGAAAAGTTTTATTCTAGGCCCATTATTATCATGGACTTCAAGCGCATGTTGCGCTAAGACAGAACCGAGATCGGTTCATAATCTGCAATGCATTTCAAAGATTTTATCTTAATCTATTATCTCACCAAGTTTCATCATCAGGTTAGCCGATTAAGAGGGTTTAATTCTTAGAAGAACATTCGAAAATTTTCATTCTAGGCCCATTATTTTCATAGACTTCAAGCGCTTGTTGCGCTAAGACCCAACCGAAATCGGCTTATCATCTGCAATGTATTTCAATGATATCTTCCTAATCTATAGTCTCACCAAGTTTCATCATCAGATAAGCCGTCTAAGGGGGTCTAATACTTAGAAGAACACTCGAAAATTTTTATTCTAGGCCCATTTTTTTCATGGACTTCAAGCGCATGTTGCGCTAAGAGGGAACCGAGATAGGATCATAATATGCAATTCATTTCAAAGATCAATCCCTAATCTATAATCTAACCAAGTTTCATCATCAGATAAGCCGTCTAAGGGGGTCTAATACTTAGAAGAACTTTCGAAACTTTTCGTTCTAGGCCCATTATTCTCATGGACTCCTAGCGCATGTTGCACTAAGACGCAACTGATATCGATTCATAATCTGCAATTCGTTTCAACGAATTCACCCTAATCTATAATCTCACCATGTTTCATCATCAGATTAGCCGTCTAAGGGGGTTTAATACTTAGAAGAACATTCAAAAATTTTCATTGTATGCCCATTTTTATCATGGACTTCAAGCGCATATTGCGCTAAAACGCAATATACATCGTTTCATAATCTGCAATTCATTTCAAAGATTTTACCGTAATCTATCATCTCACCAAGTTTCATAATCAGATTAGCCGTCCAAGGGGGTTTAATACTTAGAAGAACATTCGAAAATTTTCATTCTAGGCCTACTATTTCTATGGACTTGAAGCGCATGTTGCGCTAAGAGGCAACCGAAATCGGCTCATAATCTGTAATTCATTTCATATATCTCTCCCTAATCTATAATCTCAGCAATTTTCATAATAAGATTCGCCGTCTAAGGGGGTCTAATACTTTGAAGAACATTCGAAAATTTTCATTCTAAGCCCATTATTATCATGGACTTCAAGCGCATGTTGCGCTAAGACGCAACCGAGATCGGTTCATAATCTGAAATGTATTTGAAAGGTTTCACCCTAATCTATAATCTTACTAAGTTTCATCATCAGATAAGCCGTCCAAGAGAGTCTAATACTTAGAAGAACATTCGAAATTTTCATTCTAGGCCCATTTTTTTCATGGATTCCAGGCGCATGTTGCGCTAAGACGAAACCGAGATCGGTTCATCATCTGCAATACATTTCAATGATCTCTCACAGGACGAAAAAACAGGTGTCAATACCTTGGAAAGCACATGGAAACCCGGGGTTTCCATGTGCTTTCCACCAGGTTTCCATAATGGAAACCAGTGGTTTCCATGTGTTTGGAAAGCGCTTACCGCCCGGTTTCCACGATGAAAACCACTTGGAATCGGGTTGGAAACTTCAAGTTTCCTTTTGGTTTCCATACCTTGTAAACCTGTATAAGAGCTGGTTTCCACGATGGAAACCACTTGGAATCGGGTTGGAAACTTCAAGTTTCCTTTTGGTTTCCATACCTTGTAAACCTGTATAAGAGCTGGTTTCCACGATGGAAACCACTTGGAATCGGGTTGGAAACTTCAAGTTTCCTTTTGGTTTCCATATCTTGTAAGCCTGTATAAGAGCTGGTTTCCATGATGGAAACCACTTGGAAATTAGTTGGAAACTTGATGTTTCCTTTTGGTTTCCATATCTTGTAAACTTGTAAACTGGTTTCCATATACTGTAACTGTATGAAAAAGGATAATAATATCTCTATGTGTTAGTTTATACATTGAATTTTAAAGTTTTGAATCCTGCACTTTTCGTATTCCTTTATAGCGTTACCAAGGCTACATGTATATTCCTCTATGTACTTTTTATCGTATGTCATGATAAAAAAAACCCTGAAACATGCTTATCATACTGTCTAATATTTATTCAGAATACATGCTTATTCAACATCAGATGTACAAGATTCCATGACATTTTCGAGCAATCAAATTTAAGAATGGCATCTTCCATTCTTCATTGTCCTTGTTTAATATATCACATTTTTAAGATGGAAATAAAATTTAGAAAAAGATGGACATGTCTCTTTGAAACCAGTACAGAAATAAAATGTATTTGTATTTCTGAAAAAAAACCCAGATATTTTTAAACAAATGTGTAGAAATGATAGACAAATTTTATCCTTGCCAAAAGCAGACAAAGTCACAAAGAGATCTCTTTCAGATAGTATTTGTTATTCTGCAGAGATTAACACTGGACGGAAATCCCAGTCCATGATGTTTCAGACCACTGTTACAAAACTTTTTCTTCTGTCCTCTACTTTTTCTTCTGTCCTCTGTCTCACCTGGAATGAATGAAAAAAATATGATATAGAAAGCGGCAACAAAATTACAAACCTACAGTTGTAGAGAACTAATATTGCAGGTTGGGATGTCACAAGATGCTTATGTCAACAATTTGTGAATTATAAGAAAGTGGAAGTTCCCAAAAGGCACAAATTTTACCCCCCCCCCCATGGAATCAAAATAATATTAGAGAGGTTGAGCAAACCCAACTTGTACCTGTACGAGAACTTGTACGTGTATTTACACGTTATCTGTTTACACGTTGACATTATGCGATTGAGCAGATGTCACAACGCGTAATGCTACATGTCAATCGTATATACGTTTTGTGACGTAATTATATTTTGTTTACAACTGCTTATTTGTCAATAACTTGGCGTCTAGATTCTAAAGGTAGGGGGCATTCAGCATTGACGATGAATTGATTTATCTATTCCAAGTAATCGGATTTATATAACATAAAAATTAAACTTCAAGAGTAAAATTTTTGGTCAACTTTGAGGGTTCTTCTTTAAACTGTGATACATTTTATTTGCAATTCCTTCTAATATTCAGAAATGACATACGTTCCCGAATAAATTGAATACAGGTTTTCATGGGTTATCTGCATTCAGTTGCTTATAAAATCTACAAGTAATCATAAACATGTACTTACCGCTTTACACGTTTACCGAACGTGTTACCTCGGTGCGTGGAGCGCAAAATGATATTACGTCATAAACAACTTTTTGACGTACGCGTACACGTGCAAGTTCGGTTTTCTCAGCCTCTCTATTATACCATGGTGATGGTGAAATTTCAACCTGAGTGTGCAAAATTTTGCAAGTCAATAAACGAGGCTTGCCGAGTTGTGGACAAGCAAAATTTTGTACATAAGGATTGAGATTTAGCCATCCCTCCCTCATGGTGTTGTTTGATTGTTTTTCTACCACAACTTATAGTGTCTGTTATAAATAATTATTTGTTGTTTGACCAAAAATGTACGACCTTTTCCTTGAAAATGACCCTGATCTGATTTGGGTAAAAATTTAGTCCCATCATGCTTTATCATCCCTACCAATTTGAAAGGTGTATGATGTATATCAAGTAAGTTAAAGCCAAAAATGTAAAAGTGTGACTACCAGACAGATGGACAGACAGACAGGCAGACGCCTGACAAATGATCCCTTTGTGTCGCTCTTTTGTTGCAGGCGACATAAATGAAGTGTCTCAACTCAATATAGAAAGAAGCTTACATTGACATCATTGGATGCTAATTTTTCATGCAGTCCTTCTAGTTCTTCAATAAAGTACAATATTGACCTGAAAGTGAAAATGAAGATTTAATGTGTTGAAATTTATCAAATAAGTCTTCAGAGTTTACGAAAAAGTGCCTGATTGCCGACGATCTCCAGTGGATTTTTTGAATGTCCGATAGTTTCTAGTTTCGAGCCGGACAAAATGTCCGATGATTTTTCAATCCAAGTCCACAATAATGACACACAATTTATAATATTTGATTTCAAATAAAGACATTTCAGTATTTAAGATATTTCACAAAACTACAGGACAAATGTCCTGTGGAATTTTGGTCTCATTCATAAACTCTGGTCTTTATACCACTTTGCCCAGAATGTTCTTCAAATTGAAACGTGAAACAATGTTAACGTGTCAGCTTCATTTCATGATGTTTAATTAACAAAATAATTATCTAGTCTACCCCTAGTTTTATTGGTACATGTATGTTGTATTTGTAAAGGTTACTTACTGACAAAAGACAGCAAATGTGAACATAAGAAGTTGCTGAGGTGATTCTGATGTTGGAGATCTTATTATTTTTTCTACAACAGATAAAAGTTCATGCTTCAGTAAATTTGACATTATACGCAAGGTTGGAATTAATAAATTTTCATCAAACCTTCTTAATAAATCACACTACAATACCTTCTTATTTAAATGTCTTACAAAGGTTACTGCAGATACTACTATCAAAGTTATAACATGAACAATTTACCAACAGTCCAAAGGAACTTACGTGTACATGTAGCAAATCAATCAATACAAATATGCTGTCCTCTGTTAGTAAATCTAAAATAGAAAGTGTATAAAATCAATAGATCTATACATCAAATCAACTTTTTAAGATTCAACAATTTAACCGAGCGTGTTGAGTACCATAACTGTTGAGTGAGTAGTCGTCGTCCAGGTCGGACGTGTTTTTTAAGACTGTGGAAATTGATACTATGATACTGTTTGTTCTTATATATGCTTTTGTGGATTTTTTGTGGATTTTGATAGAAGTATGGAGTTAAAATTGGAATGATTCTTACCAAATATGGGAAAGAAAGGAAAAAAGAGAAAGTGTGATTTGTTTAGATCAAAAAGCGATAGCAGTTTTAATTCCCATTCTCACTCAAACCTAAGTTACGACAGTTCGATACGCAAGGAAAGTTCCTTTGTTAGTACTTTAATCAATACGGCAAATCGAGTATTGTATGGAGCGCAAGAGCAGCCATCATCGTATGCAGAAATAGTGCAGTCTTCCACTCCTAAAAAGACCACACCCAAAATGGCTGATAACATTATAGCACGTCTCGATGGTCAGGACAAACAGCTGCAACTTACCATGGACAAATTAGGCAAATTGGATAAAATTGATGGGATAGAAGAAAAACTTAATCAAATGAGTATCACTGTTTCAAATTTCGAAAGCAGAATAGCAGAAGTTGAAAAGAAAGCAACCGAAAATAAGGATTCAGTAAATGATATTCGGAACAAAGTGGAGGACTTAACGAGAGAAAAGTCAAACGTGGAACGAAAGCTGGAAAAGGAGTTGAAGCGTCACGAGACCATGATATCTACTACACACAGCAGTCTAGATGAATTACGCAGACAGAAAAAGGTCATTGATGAAAGTATCACCGATCTGAAATATCGTTCGATGAAGATGAACCTAGTGTTTTCGGGATTAGGCGGCGAATCACATGGCGAAAATACCGAAGCGAAATTGAAAGCACTTCTCTATTACGAACTAGGCATTGAATGTGATAAACAATTCGCCAACGTTCATCGATTTGGCCGACACTTCCGCAACAAGGTCCGTCCGATTGTTGCTCGGTTTCAGTTTCGCAAGGACTTTGATCTTGTATTACGAAACGCCTACAAACTGCGAGGTTCGGTATATGGGGTGAGGGAACAATTTCCGGCGGAAATGGAGGACCGACGAAGGAGGTTACTTCCCGTTATGCGCTACCACAGATCTAATGGAGATCATGTTCGTCTTGTCCGAGACAAATTGTTCGTCAATGGCCAGGAGTACTTTCTAGATGAGTGTTATGATGATGACGACGAGTACGTGACCCCCGATGCAATTGGTCAAAATGATGCTCCGAATGATGAGGCAACGCACGATGACAAGCGCGCAAACGCCAGTCAGTCGAATAGTGAAAGTCCTATGGAAGGCCAAGCGGGTGATCAGGGATAGGACATTGCGGAGGTAAGACAGTTTGTCCGTATTGTAACATGGAACGTTAACCGTAGTCTAGAGACCAAACTCGGTGAGCAAGATTTCTGTGAGCTCATACGTCAATACGACATTGTTTGCTTAACAGAGTGCTGGACTGACAAAAATTTTGACTTCAGTTATTTTGATATTTCCAACGAATATGCTGTACATAATGTATATAGACGAAAAGGTAGAGGTGGGGGTGTTATCTTGCTGTATAACAAAAGTTTCAGCAAAGAAATAGAAATACTTAAAGTTGTAGGTGATACTTATGTTTGGATTAAGTTAGACAAATCTATTGTTTTGTATGACAATGATATCTACCTTTGTCTACTATACATGCCGCATGAAAACAATTCATACTATGAATCTTATGATGTTAATTTATTTGATTCATTAGAAGATGATGTTGCATATTATTCTCAGTTTGGTACTGTTTTGGCCATGGGCGATTGGAATAGCAGAGAATGTGAATGTTCCGACTTTAATGACTCTGACCATTTAAATATTACAGTTAGGAATTTATTGAGTAATGTTATGACCTATGAACCTGACACGGACATTATTGAAAGGCATTCGGAAGATAAACATACTAATACATTCTGTCGGAGACTTCTTGACTTGTGTAAGTCCAGTGGTCTCCGTATATGTAATGGTCGTAAAATAGGCGATCAGACTGGAAGTCTTACATTCTATAACCATCTGGGTCAAAGTGTCATCGACTATTGCTTAGTTGATAGGTCATTCTTTGATAAGGATTTTGAGTTCACAGTTTTGAAATTTAATGAATGGTCAGATCATGCACCAATTTTACTAAGTCTTTGCGGTTCAAACTGCTCAAAGGACCTGTAACGTTAAGAGCCGTAATCTGCCCAAAATTTAATTGCAATACCAGCTCAGTCAGAATAATTTAAAATGTATCATGTACGTGAAATTATTTCATTTCAAATATCTTTAATCAAATATAGTAGTTTTATTGACATAATTATGATAAATAACCCATATTTTTACGTAGAAGTGACGTGGGGGTCTTTTTTATGATATAAATAATGCGAGTGAAATGTCGGAAATTTTCTAACAATCGGTCGCTTTTGTTGACCAAAATGACCTACAATGAGAAGATTCAATAAGAAATACCGTGCTAAAACATGATTTTCTCTGAATATTATATTCCGGATTTATCAGACCGTAAACACGTGGCCAGAGATATATAATCGAACACTCACTCTCACTTATATTGTGCAATTAACAACGCTTCCGTTATAAAAATAGTTCGAATAAGCTTTTTTTCAGTATATAAAATCATATTTCTTTTACATTTACCATAATCAAATTTTCTAAATACTTTGTGAATGTTACCGAGGATGTTTTGAGCATTTTCCCCATGATTGACTGGTACATCAGTCGTCAACGCTAATTGTTAACTTTTATTGCGAGGGGTTGTTGAATTATGAATGCCCAAAATTAAAAAAAGGGGTTTGTTAGTGAAAAAGTGAATAACAACGAATATTTTTTGTTGAAAATTGATTAATTCGAAGATATTAATAAAGAAGTTAATTATTTGCCAGAAGCGAATCAAATGCCAATTACTAATTCTCTGTTAATTTCACATCTTTCCTTCACCCCTACCCGCCCAATCGCATTTTCGTAAATTGACTATTGTTCCCCCCTTTGGAACACAACTCCGCTTTTACAGAAAATTTGTATTATAAAAATATATCTTAGGTAGAAGTGGTTTTATGAAAACTTTTCCGATTTTCATTGATTTCTATACAAAATAAGCAAATTTATAGTAAAATATCTCTCTATTAGAGCAATTTTATGAAAATTTTTCTTCAGATTTTGAAGGGGAGTTTATCTTTTAAAGTATTTCACCAACTTGATTAAAGAAATGAAATACTTTAAAATTTCATTATTTTTGGGCAGATTTTACGCCTTATCGTTACAGGTCCTTCACGTCGGTTAATGATATGTGTAGTAATCGAAATAACACTGGCTCGACATCTTTCATTAAATTTGACACTGACTCTATAGACGATATGAGGAACAGCCTACTAGCCAATCAACACCGTCTTAGTAACTGTATTCATAATATTGGTGATAGTACTATTGAGTTAGATGCTGCAGTAGAATCGTTTTCAGATATCCTTAATGATATTTTTTTATCCATACTGTAAGCATGATTATGGTTTTAAACATAAATCAGTGAAAGAGAGACAAGATAAAATTTGGTTTGATTCAAGGTGTCATGAATTAAAGAGAATATATAAAACTAGATGGCTACTGTTGCAAGCAACAGACGGATACCTCCTTAGACAATCCTCGAAACTGAAGTGATAAAATCCGAATAAAGAAGATGGAAAAAAGAATAGCTGCTTTAGTACCTTATTCACTTCAGCAAATAAGTCAAAAGAGTTTATGTCTAACTTAAGACTCTTGTTTATTTATCAACAATAGAAGAAAAAGATAATAAATACCGTCCATGTTTACGAAAGCTTTAGACTCCATGATTTATCAATTTTAAATCCTTTAGAATTACTATCTCAAAACAGAATTACACAATGATTTGGCAATGAGAAATTTCTATTAATAGAAAATGACAACAGCATATAATGCTACTAAGAAGAAAAAGAAAACAGAGAACAAAAATGAAAGATTTATCTTTCTTGGACTATGTTAAGTTCAAATAAGAAGTACTACTTGTGTGAAGAATAAATAGTATAGGACCAGAACTGTGAATTCTACAGCAGTAAATGTTTGTTATGATCTTGAGAATGATTATTTGACCTTGAACCAAGGTCACAGATAAAAAATAAGTATTGGAGGTTATTCTCATAAAAATTGATCTTAAACTGATCAAAAATCAATATTTTATCAACCAAAGTATGTTGTGACCTTGAAATCGAACAAATGACCTTGGGTCAAGGTCAAGGTGAGGGGGCGTGATGCAAGGAATATTTGTGTAAAGTTTGAACATTCAACGTCAAACAGTCTTTGTTTGATAGGCAAAAGTTTGTTGTGACCTTGAGAAGAAGAATTTGACCTTGGGTCAAGGTCAAGGTGAAAGGGCTTGGCTTAACGATTAGATGTGTGAAGTTTGAACTCTCAAGGTCAAAGCATTTTGTTCTAAAGGCAAAAGTTTGTTGTGACCTTGAGAATCAAAATTTGACCTTGAAACTAGGTCAACATTAAATGACTACCTATTAGTAACCTACCATCCAAATTTCAACTCAAAATCTCAAAAACTGTAGAAATTGGCACTGTGCCAATTTAAAATTCCATTTTCAACTCGTTATAGCTCGAAAACCGTAAATATTTCATCAAGCATGTAAGCGTATAAAAGTTTGCAAATTTTGTTCAAATCGTACGGTTATTTTAGGAGTTATGAGAGTTTAAAGATTTGACCTTTTATGACCTCTAGCGAGGGCATATGTGACTTTTTTGACAAGAAAAAAAAATTAAATTGAGATCTTCATATGCTCTTTCACGTGGTGTTTTCCACTTTATCATATATTGCGGTACTTTTTTGTAAAGTGTCTGGAACGTTTGGGGGTAAGAATAATAATAAGAACTAGATGGCTACTGTTGCAAGCAACAGACGGATTCCTCCTTTATCAGACCTTCCTCGGAACTGAAGTGTTAAAATCCGAATAAAGAAGATGAAAAAAGAATAGTTGCTTTAGTACCTTCTTCACTTCAGCAAATGGGTCAAAAGAGCTTATGTCTAACTTGGGACTCTTATCTATTTATCGACAAAAAAGAAGAAAAAGACGATAAATACCTTTCAAGTTTAGGAAGGCTTTAAACTCCTTGATCTATTCTATCCATTTTGAATCCTTTTAAATTACTATCCCAAAAAGAATTGCACAATAAATTAGCAATGAGAAAATTTCTATAAATAGAGAATGGCAACAGCATGAAAGTACAGACAAGTATTGCTACTAAGAAAAAAAAATAGAAACAGAGAACAAGAATAAAAGAGTTATCTATCTTACTATGTAAAGTTCAAATAAGAAGTACTACTAACTGAAGTGTTAAAATCCGAATAAAGAAGATGGAAAAATGAATAGTTGCTTTGTACCTAATTCACTTCAGCAAATGAGTCTTAAGAGCTTTAGTCTAATTTGGGACTCTCATTTATTTATCAACAAAGTAGAACAAAAAGATAATAAATACCTTTCATGTTTACGAAAGCTTTATACTCCATGATCAATCAATTCTAAATCCTTTAAAATTACTATCTCAAAACAGAATTGCACAACGATTTCGCAATGAGAGCATTTCTATAAATAGAAAATGACAATAGAATCAAAATACAGCCAAGTAATGCTACTAAGAAAAAAAAAAGACCAAGAGTAAAAGAGTTATGTTTCTTATACTATGTTATGTTCAAATAAGAAAGACTACTTGTGTGAAGAATAAATAGCGTAGGACAAAAACTGCTAGTTCTACAAGAGTAAGTTTGTCAGGACCCTGGGAATGATCATTTGACCGTGAATAAAGGTCACGGAAAAAAGATAAGTATTTGAGGTAATTCTTTTCAAGATTGATCTTAATCTGATCAAAGCTCAATATTTTATCAACCAAAGTATGTTGTGACCTTGAAATCGAACAAATAACCTTGGATCAAGGTCAAGGTAAAAGGGCTTGATGCGAGGAATATTTGTGTCAAGTTTGAACTCTTAAGGTCAAATAGTCTTTGTTCTATAGGCAGAAGTTTGTTGTGACCTTGAGAATCAAAATTTGACCTTGGGTCAAGGTCAAGGTGAAAGAGCGTGGCTTAACGATAATATGTATGAAGTTTGAACTCTGAAGGTCAAATAGTCTTTATTCTATAGGCAAAAGTATGTTGTGACCTTGAGAATCAAAATTTGACCTTGGGTCATGGTCAAGGTGAAAGAGCTTGGCTAAACGATAATATGTATGAAGTTTGAACTCTAAAGCTTAAGTAGTCTTTGTTCTATAGGGCAAAATTTCTTGTGACCTTGAGAATGGAAATTTGACCTTGAAAGTAGGTCAGCATTAAATGTCTACCTAAAAGTAACCTACCATCTAAGTTTCAACTCAAAATCTCAAAAAATGTAGAAATTGGCACTGTGCCAATTTAAAGTTCCATTTTCAACTCTGAATAGCGCGGAAACCGTAAATATTTTATCGAGCATGTAAGGGTATAAAAGTTTGCAAATTTCCCAAAGAACAATATGAAACAAATTTCGTTCAAATCGCACGGTTACTTTAGGAGTTATAAGAGTTTAAATATTTGACCTTTGATGTCCTCCAGCGGGGGCATATGTGAACCATTTGACAAGGAAAAAAATTTCATTCAAGATCTTCATATGCTCTTTCACATGGTACTTTCCGTTTTTTCATATGATGCTGTACTTTTTTGTAAAATGTCCGGAACGGTTTGGGGGTAAGAATAATAATAATAAGAAGAATATTAAGAACTAGATGACTACTGTTGCAAGCAACAGACGGATTCCTCCTTTATTAGACCTTCCTCGGAACTGAAGTGTTAAAATCCGAATAAAGAAGATGAAAAAAGAATAGATGCTTTAGTACCTTATTCACTTCAGGAAATGAGTCAAAAGAGCTTATGTCTAACTTGGGACTCTTATCTATTTATCGACAAAAAAGAAGAAAAAGACGATAAATACCTTTCAAGTTTAGGAAGGCTTTAAACTCCTTGATCTATTCTATCCATTTTGAATCCTTTTAAATTACTATCCCAAAAAGAATTGCACAATGAATTAGCAATGAGAAAATTTCTATAAATAGAGAATGACAACAGCATGAAAGTACAGCCAAGTAATGCTACTAAGATAAAAAAAAAAGGAAACAGAGAACAAGAATAAAAGAGTTATCTATCTTACTATGTAAAGTTCAAATAAAAAGTACTACTTGTGTGAAGAATAAATATTTAAGAACAAAATCCTATCAATCCTACAAGAGTAAATGTTTGTTATGACCTTGAAAAAGTTTATTTGACCTTGAACCAAGGTCATGGATGAAAGATAAGCATTTTACTTTATTATCATCAAGATTTCTTTTCATCTATTCAAAGCTCAATATTTTATCAACAAAAGTCTGTTGTGACCTTGAAATCGAACAAATGACCTTGGGTCAAGGTCAAGGTGAAAGGACTTGATGCAAGGAATATTTGCGCCAAGTTTGAACTCTCAAGGTCAAATGGTCTTTGTTCTATAAGAAAAATTTTGTTGTGACCTTGAGCATGAGAATTTGACCTTGGGCCAAGGTCAAGGTGAAAGGGCTTGGGTCAATGATTGTATTTATGAAGTTTGAAGTGTCAAGGTCAAAGAGTCTTTGTTCTATAGGTAAAAGTTTGTTGTGACCTTGAGAATCATAATTTGACCTTGAAACTAGGTCATCATCAATGACTACCTATAAGTAACCTACCGTCCAAGTTTCAACTCAAAATCTCAAAAACTGTAGAAATTGGCACTGTGCCAATTTAAAGTTCCATTTTCAACTCAAAATAGCGCGAAAACCGTAAATATTTTATCGAGCATGTAAGCGTATAAAAGCTTGCAAATTTCCCAAAGAACAATATAAAACAAATTTCATTCAAATCGCACGGTTAGTTTAGGAGTTATAAGGTTTTAAAGATTTTACCTTTCATGACCTCTAGCGGGGGCATATGTGAACTTTTCGACAACAAAAAAAAATTCAATTGAGATCTTTGTATGTTCTTTCACATGGTACTATTCATTTTATCACATGATGCGGAACTTGTTTGTAAAGTGACTGGAACGATGAGGAGGTAAGAATAATAATAAGAATAATAATAAGAAGAAAGAAAAGACAATACAATAACAGAAAGGATTCCGACGGAATAGTCGGAATCCTTAATAAAGAAAAGACAATACAATAACAGAAAGGATTCCGACGGAAGTCGGAATCCTTAACTAGATGGCTACTGTTGCAAGCAACAGACGGATTCCTCCTTTATTTGACCTTCCTCGGAACTGAAATGTTAAAATCCGAATAAAGAAGATGAAAAAAGAATAGTTGCTTTAGCACCTTATTCACTTAAGGAAATGAGTCAAAAGAGCTTATTTCTAACTTGGGACTCTTATCTATTTATCGACAAAAAAAGAAGAAGAAAAAGACGATAAATACCTTTCAAGTTTAGGAAGGCTTTAAACTCCTAGATCTATTCTATCCATTTTGAATCCTGTTAAATAACTATCCCAAAAAGAATTGCACAATGAATTAGCAATGAGAAAATTTCTATAAATAGAGAATGACAACAGCATGAAAGTACAGACAAGTAATGCTACTAAGATAAAAAAGGAAACAGAGAACAAGAATAAAAGAGTTATCTATCTTACTATGTAAAGTTCAAATAAGAAGTACTACTTGTGTGAAGAATAAATATTTAAGAACAAAATCCTTTCAATCCTACAAGAGTAAATGTTTGTTATGACCTTGAAAAAATTTATTTGAACTTGAACCAAGGTCATGGATGAAAGATAAGCATTTTAGTTGATTCTTATCAAGATTTCTTTTCATCTATTCAAAGCTCAATATTTTATCAACAAGTCTGTTGTGACCTTGAAATCGAACAAATGACCTTGGGTCAAGGTCAAGGTGAAAGGACTTGATGCAAGGAATATTTGCGCCAACTTTGAACTCTCAAGGTCAAATGGTCTTTGTTCTATAGGAAAAATTTTGTTGTGACCTTGAGAATGGAATTTGACCTTGGGTCAAGGTCAAGGTGAAAGGGCTTGGATTAATGATTGTATTCATGAAGTTTGAACTGTCAAGGTCAAATAGTCTTTGTTCTATAGGCAAAAGTTTGTTGTGACCTTGAGAAACATATTTTGACCTTGAAACTAGGTCATCATCAATGACTACCTATAAGTAACCTACCATCAAAGTTTAAACTCAAAATCTCAAAAACTGTAGAAATTGGCACTGTGCCAATTTAAAGATCCATTTTCAACTCAAAATAGCGCGAAAACCGTAAATATTTTATCGAGCATGTTAGCGTATAAAAGTTTGCAAATTTCCCAAAGAACAATATAAAACAAATTTCATTCAAATCGCACGGTTAGTTTAGGAGTTATAAGGTTTTAAAGATTTGACCTTTGATGGCCTCTAGCGGGGGCATATGTGAACTTTTCGACAAGAAAAAAAATTTAAATGAAGATCTTTATTTGCTCTTTCACATGATATTTTCCATTTTATCATATGATGCGGTACTTTGTTGTAACGTCTCTGGATTGGTTTGGGGGTAAGAATAATAATAATAACTAGATGGCTACTGTTGCAAGCAACAGACGGATTCCTCCTTTATAAGACCTTCCTCGGAACTGAAGTGTTAAAATCCTTACATGGAAAAATGGAAAGTTACTTTAGTACCTTATTCACTTCAGTAAAAGAGCTTATGTCTAACTTGTGACTCTTATTTATTTATCAACAAAATAGAAGAAACAGATAATAGATACCTTTTATGTTTACGAAAGCTTTAAACTCCATGATCTTTGAATTCTAAGTCCTTTAAAATTACTATATCAAAACAGAATTGCACAAGGATTTTGCAATGAGAACATTTCTATAAATAGAAAATGATAAGAGCATCACAATACAGACAAGTAATGCTACTAAGAAAAAAGAAAAGAAACAGAGAACAAGAGTAAAAGAGTTATCTTTCTTACACCATGTTATGCTACTTATGTGAAGAATAAATAGTGTAGGACAAAACTGTGAATTCTACAAGAGTGAATGTTTGTTATGACATTTAAAATGATTATTTGACCTTGAACCAAGGTCACGGATAAGAGATAAGTACTGGAGGTTATTTTAATCACGATTCATCCTAATATGATCAAAGCTCAATATTTCATGAACAAAAATCTGTTGTGACCTTGAAATCGAACAAATGACCTTGGGTCAAGGTCAAGGTGAAAGAATGTGATGCTAGGAATATTAGTGTAAAGTTTGAATTCTCATTGTCAAACAGTCTTTGATCTAAAGGCAAAATTTTGTTGTGAACTTGAGAATGAGAATTTGACCTTGGGTCAAGGTCAAGATGAAAGAGCTTGGCTTAACAATTATATGTATGATGTTTGAACTCTGAATGTCAAATAGTCTTTGTTTTATATGAAAGTTTGTTTTGACCTTGAGAATCAAATTTTGACCTTGGCTCAAGGTCAAGGTGAAAGAGCTTGAGTTAAAGATAGTATGTATGAAGTTTGAACTCTGAAGGTCAAATAGTCTTTGTTGTATAGGCAAAAGTTCCTTTTGACCTTGAGAATCAAAATTTGACCTTGGGTCAAGGTCAAGTTGAAACAGCTTGCCTTCAAGATGATATGTATGCAGTTTGAACTCTGAAGGTCAAATATTCTTTGTTCTATAGGCAAAAGTTTGTTTTGACCTTGAGAATAAAAATTTGACCTTGAAAGTAGGTCAACATTAAATGACTACCTATAAGTAACCTACCATCCAAGATTCAACTCAAAATCTCAAAAACTGTAGAAATTGGCACCTTGCCAATTTAAAGTTCCATATTCAACTTGGAATAGCGCGAAAACCGTAAATATTTTATCGAACATGTAAGTGTATAAAACTTTGGAAACTTTTCAAAGAACAATATAAACCACTTTTCGTTCAAATCGTACGGTTAGTTTAGGGGTTATTACAGTTGAAAGATTTGACCTTTGGTGACCTCCAGCGGGGGCATATGTGAACTTTTCGACAACAAAAAAATTTTCAATTGAGATTTTTGTATGCTCTTTCACATGATACTATTCATTTTATCATATGATGCGGAGCTTGTTTGTAAAGTGTCCGGAACGATGAGGAGGTAAGAATAATAATAAGAACTAGATGGCTACTGTTGCAAGCAACAGACGGATTCCTCCTTAATAAGACCTTCCTCGGAACTGAAGTGTTGAAATTCGAAAAAAGAAGATGGAAAAAAGAATAGTTGCTTTTCTACCTTATTCACTTCAGCAAATGAGTCAAAGGAGCTTATGTTTAATTTGGGACTCTTATCTATTTATCAGCAAAATAGAAGAAAAGAATAATAAATACCTGTCATTTTTACGAAAGCTTTAAATTCCATGCTCTATCAATATCAAATCCTTTACAATTACTTTCTCAAAACAGAATTGCACAATGATTTTGCAATGAGATAATTTCTATTAATAGAAAATGACAACAACATGCAAGTACAGATATGTAATGCTACTAAGAAAAATAAAAAAGAAACAGTGAACAAGAAGAAAAGAGTTATCTTTCTTATACTATGTTAAGTTTAAATAGGAAGGACTACTTGTTTAAAGAATGAATAATATAGGACAAAAGGTGAGAACTCTACAAGAGTAAATGATTGAACCAATGTCATGGATGAAAGATAAGAATTTTGATTATTCTCATCACGATTGATCTTCTATATCTAATCAAACAAAGTCTGTTTTTACATTGAAATAGAACACATGACATTGTGTCAAGGTGAGGGTGAAAGGGTGAAAGGGTTTGATGCAAGGAATATTTGTGTAAAGTTTGAACTCTCAAGGTCAAACAGTCTTTGTTTTATAGACTAAATTTATTGTGACCTTGAGATTGGGTCAAGGTCAATGTGAAAGAGCTAGACCCAAGCATTATATATATAAAGTATGAACTATGAAGGTCAAAAAGTCTTTGTTCTATAGGCAAAAGTTTGCTGTGACCTTGAGAATGAGAATTTGACCTTGGGTCAAGGTCGAGGTGAAACAGGTTGACTCAACAATTATGTGTATGAAGTTTAAACTCTGAAGGTCGTATAGTCTTTGTTCTATAGGCAAAAGTATGTCCTGACCTTGAGAATCAAAATTAGACCTTGGGTCAAGATCAAGGTGAAAGAGCTTGGCTAAACAATAATATGTATGAAGTTTGAACTCTGAAGGTCAAGTAGTCTTTGTTCTATAGGCCAAAATTTGTTGTGACCTTGAGAATAAAAATTTGACCTTGAAAGTAGGTAAGCATTAAATGTCTACCTATAAGTAACCTACCATCCAAGTTTCAACTCAAAATCTCAAAAAATGTAGAAATTGGCACTGTGCCAATTTAAAGTTCCATTTTCAACTCTGAATAGCGCGAAAACCGTAAATATTTTATCGAGCATGTAAGCGTATAAAAGTTTGCAAATTTCCCAAAGAACATTTTAAAACAAATTTTGTTCGAATCCGACGGTTAGTTAAGGAGTTATAAGAATTTAAAGATTTTACATTTGATGACCTTCAGCGGGGGCATATGTGAACCATTTGACAAGAAAAAAAATTTCATTCAAGATCTTCATATGCTCTTTCACATTTTACTTTCCGTTTTTTCATATGATGCTGTACTTTTTTGTACAGTGACTGGAACGGTTTTGGGGTAAGAATAATAATAATAATAAGAATAACTAGATGGCTACTGTTGCAAGCAACAGACGGATTCCTCCTTTATTAGACCTTCCTCGGAATTGAAGTGTTAAAATCCGAAAAAAGAAGATTGAAAAAAGAATAGTACCTTTAGTACCTTATTCACTTCAGCAAATGAGTCAAAAGAGCTTATGTCTAACTTGGGACTCTTAATTATTTTTCAACAAAATAGAGGAAAAAAAAATAATAAATACCTTTCATGTTTACGAAAGCTTTAAACTCCATGCTCTATCAATATAAAATCCTTTACAATTACTTTTTCAGAGCAGAATTGCACAATGATTTTGCAATGAGAGCATTTCTATAAATAGAAAATGACAATAGAATCAAAATACAGCCAAGTAATGCTACTAAGAAAAAAAAAAACAGAGAACAAGAGTAAAAGAGTTATATTTCTTATACTATGTTATGATCAAATAAGAAAGACTACTTGTGTGAAGAATAAAAAGCGTGGGACAAAAACTGCTAATTCTACAAGAGTAAGTTTATTATGACCCTGAGAATGATCCTTTGAGTTTGACCGTGAATAAAGGTCACGGAAAAAAGATAAGTATTTGAGGTAATTCTTTTCAAGATTGATCTTAATCTGATCAAAGCTAAATATTTTATCAACCAAAGTATGTTGTGACCTTCAAATCGAACAAATGACCTTGGGTCAAGGTCAAGGTAAAAGTACTTGATGCAAGGAATATTTTGTTAAGCTTGAACTCTTAAGGTCAAATAGTCTTTGTTCTATAGGCAAAAGTTTGTTGTGACCTTGAGAATCAAAATTTGACCATGGGTCAAGGTCAAGGTGAAAGAGCGTGGCTTAACGATAATATGTATGAAGCTTGAACTGTGAAGGTCAAATAGTCTTTATTCTATTGGCAAAACTTTGTTGTGACCTTGCGAATCAAAATTTGACCTTGGGTCAAGGTCAAGGTGAAAGAGTTCGGTTTAACGATAGTATGTATGAAGTTTGAACGCTGAAGGTCAAATAGTCTTTGTTCTATAGGCAAAAGTATGTTGTGACCTTGAGAATCAAATCTGACCTTGGGTCAAGGTCAAGGTGAAAGAGCTTGGTTAAACGATACTATGTATGAAGTTTGAACTCTGAAGGTCAAGTAGTCTTTGTTCTATAGGCCAAAATTTGTTGTGACCTTGAGAATAAAAATTTGACCTTGAAAGTAGGTCCACATTAAATGTCTGCCTATAAGTAATCTACCATCCAAGTTTCAACTCAAAATCTCAAAAACGGTAGAAATTGGCACTGTGCCAATTTAAAGTTCCATTTTCAACTCTGAATTGCGCGAAAACCGTAAATATTTTATCGAGCATGTTAGCGTATAAAAGTTTGCAAATTTCCCAAAGAACAATATAAAATAAATTTTGTTCAAATCCGACGGTTAGTTTAGGAGTTATAAGAGTTTAAAGATTTGACCTTTGATGACCTCCAGCGGGGGCATATGTGAACTTTTTGACAAGAAAAAAATTTTCATTCAAGATTTTAATATGTTCTTTCACATGGTACTTTCCGTTTTTTCATATGAAGCTGAACTTTTTTGTAAAGTGTCCGGAACGGTTTGGGGGTAAGAATAATAATAATAAGAATAATAATAAGAATAAAGAAAAGACAATACAATAACAGAAAGGATTCCGACGGAAGTCGGAATCCTTAATAACTAGATGGCTACTGTTGCAAGCAACAGACGGATTCCTCCTTTATTAGACCTTCCTCAGAACTGAAGTGCTAAATTCCGTATAAAGAAGATGGAAAAAAGAATAGTTGCTTTAGTACCATATTAACTTCAGCAAATGAGTCAAAAGAGCTTATGTCTAATTTGGGACTCTTATTTATTTATCAACAAAATAGAAGAAAAAAATAATAAATACCTTTCATGTTTACGAAAGCTTTAAACTCCATGCTCAATCAATATCTAATCCTTTACAATGACTTTCTCAAAAAAGAATTGCACAATGAATTAGCAATGAGATAATTTCTATTAATAGAAAATGACAACAACATGTGACTACTAATATGCTATGCTACTAAGAATAAAATAGAAAGAAACAGAGAACAAGAATAAAAGAGTTATCTATCTTACTATGTAAAGTTGAAATAAGATGTACTACATGTGTGAAGAATAAATACTTAAGGACAAAATCCTGTGAATTCTACAAGAGTGAATGTTTGTTATGACCTTGAAAAAGTTAATTTGACCTTTAACCAAGGTCATGAATAAAAGCTAAGCATTTGAATTTATTCTCATCAAGAGTCCTCTTAATCTAATCAAAACTCAATATTTTATCGACAAAAGTCTGTTGTGACCTTGAAATCGAACAAATGACCTTGGATCAAGGTCAAGGTGAAAGGACTTGATGCAAGGAATATTTGCGCCAAGTTTGTACTCTCAAGGTCAAATGGTCTTTGCTCTATAGGCAAAAGTTTGTTGTGACCTTGAGAATGAGAATTTGACCTTGGGTCAAGGTCAAAGTGAAAGAGCTTGGCGTAACAACAGTATGTATGACGTTTGAACTCTGAAGGTAAAATAGTCTTTGTTCTATAGGAAAAACTTTGTTGTGACCTTGAGAATGAAAATTTGACCTTGGGTCAAGGTCAAGGTGAAAGAGCTTGGCGTAACGATATTATGTATGAAGTTTGAAGGCTGAAGGTCAAACAGTCTTTGTTCTATAGGTAAAAGTATATTGTGACCTTGAGAATCAAAATTTGACCTTGGATCAAGGTCAAGGTGAAAGAGCTTGGCTAAACGATAGTATGTATGAAGTTTGAACGCTGAAGGTCAAATAGTCTTTGTTCTATAGGCCAAAATTTGTTGTGACCTTGAGAATAAAAATTTGACCTTGAAAGTAGGTCAGCATTAAATGTCTACCTTTAAGTAACCTACCATCAAATTTTAAACTCAAAATCTCAAAAAATGTAGAAATTGGCACTGTGCCAATTTAAAGTTCCATTTTCAACTCTGAATAGCTCGAAAACCGTAAATATTTTATCGAGCATGTAAGCGTATAAAAGTTTGCAAATCTCCCAAAGAACAACATAAAACAAATTTCGTTCAAATCCGACGGTTAGTTTAGGAGTTATAAAAGTTTAAAGATTTGACCTTTGGTGACCTTTAGCGGGGGCATATGTGAACTTTTCGACAACGAAAAAATTTTCAATTGAGATCTTTGTATGCTCTCTCACATGGTACTATTCATTTTATCATATGATGCAGAGCTTGTTTGCAAAGACTCCGGAACGATGAGGAGGTAAGAATAATAATAAGAATAATAATAAGAAGAAAGAAAAGACAATACAATAACAGAAAGGATTCCGACGGAATAGTCGGAATCCTTAATAAGAATAAAGAAAAGACAATACAATAACAGAAAGGATTCCGACGGAAGTCGGAATCCTTAATAATAACTAGATGGCTACTGTTGCAAGCAACAGACGGATTCCTCCTTTATTAGACATTCCTTGGAACTGAAGTGTTAAAATCCGAATAAAGAAGATGGAAAAATGAATAGTTGCTTTTGTACCTTATTCACTTCAGCAAATGAGTCTTAAGAGCTTTAGTCTAATTTGGGACTCTCATTTATTTATCAACATAATAGAACAAAAAGATAATAAATACCTTTCATGTTTACGAAAGATTTATACTCCATGATCTATCAATTCTAAATCCTTTAAAATTACTATCTCAAAACAGAATTGCACAATGATTTTGCAATGAGAGCATTTCTATAAATAGAAAATGACAATAGAATCAAAATACAGCCAAGTAATGCTACTAAGAAAAAAAAATAGAGAACAAGAGTAAAAGAGTTATGTTTCTTATACTATGTTATGTTCAAATAAGAAAGACTGATTGTGGGAAGAATAAATAGCGTAGGACAAAAACTGCTAATTCTACAAGAGTAAGTTTGTTATGACAATGAGAATGACCATTTGACCGTGAATAAAGGTCACGGAAAAAAGATAAGTATTTGAGGTAATTCTTTTCAAGATTGATCTTAATCTGATCAAAGCTCAATATTTTATCAACCAAAGTATGTTGTGACCTTAAAATCGAACTAATGACCTTGGGTCAAGGTCAAGGTAAAAGGGCTTGATGCAAGGAATATTTGTGTTAAGTTTGAACTCTTAAGGTCAAATAGTCTTTGTTCTATAGGCAAAAGTTTGTTGTGACCTTGAGAATCAAAATTTGACCTTGGGTCAAGGTCAAGGTGAAAGAGCGTGGCTTAACGATAATATGTATGAAGTTTGAACTCTGAAGGTCAAATAGTCTTTATTCTATAGGCAAAACTTTGTTGTGACCTTGGGAATAAAAATTTGACCTTGGGTCAAGGTCAAGGTGAAAGAGCTTGGCTTAACGATAGTATGTATGAAGTTTGAACGCTGAAGGTCAAATAGTTTTTGTTCTATAGGCAAAAGTATGTTGTGACCTTGAGAATCAAAATTTGACCTTGGTTCAAGGTGAAGGTGAAAGAGCTTGGCTAAAGGATAGTATGTATGACGTTTGAACTGTCAAGGTCAAGTAGTCTTTGTTCTATAGGTCAAAATTTGTTGTGACCTTGAGACTAAAAATTTGACCTTGAAAATAGGTCAGCATTAAATGTCTACCTATAAGTAACCTACCATCCAAGTTTCAACTCAAAATCTTTAAAAATGTAGAAATTGGCACTGTGCCAATTTAAAGTTCCATTTTCAACTCTGAATAGCGCGAAAACCGTAAATATTTTATCGATCATGTAAGCGTATAAAAGTTTGCAAATTTCCCAAAGAAGAATATAAAACAAATATTGTTCAAATCCGACAGTTAGTTAAGGAGCTATAAGAGTTTAAAGATTTGACCTTTGATGACCTCCAGCGGGGGCATATGTGAACCGTTTGACAAGAAAAAAAATTTCATTCAAGATCTTCATATGCTCTTTCACATGGTACTGACTGTTTTTTCATATGATGTAGGCCTTTCAACGACCGCTAGGTTTCGACTGAGAGTAACGACAACTCGTACCCTAAGTGTCAGAAATCGGGACATTTCGAGCTTCTTCATAAACATAATGGGCAAAAATCACTTCAAATCATGAAATTTCTCATTTATTTATCTCTTTTTGGTTGTTGGACAAAGTTGGTATGATTAAGCACAATACTTTGATTTGTTTCATGTACTTAAAACAATAAATGGACAAAGAAAGATAGCACAAATTTGCACATTCAATTTTTAGACCGAAAAAAATTTTTCCTTGTGGTAAAACATTTGAAGGGAGGTAACTCCTTAATAATATCTGTAAAACTCGGGGGCCTTTAAACTAAGAAACGAAATGAAAAGAAACGAAATGAAACCAAAAAAAAAAAATATATATACATATATAAATATATATATATATAGTTTAAACACGTTTAGTGTCGTGGTCGCTTGTACCTTTTTTTGTGCTTTTATATATATATATATATATATATATATATATATATATATATATATATATATATATAAAGAGCACAAAAGTGGTGCGAGAGACTCACGACATTAAATTAATTTACCTCAAATTTTCAGAGCACCTCGGCTCCTTCTTCAGGAGACACTCAGAACATACATTCAGAAAAAAAATGAAAAAGGAAAAGAAAAAAAATGATGAAAAAAAGACAAAGAAAAATAATGGTGTTATGTGGCTATGCTCTGGAAGGCATGTCTTAAAACCATGGCAGTCAAAAAGTGAAGAGGGACGTTACAATGTAAGGCAGACAAATAAAAGGGGACGTGAAAACCATCCATTCTACTTAGACATGATCGCTAGGAAAGGAATCATAGAGTAAAACGAGGGAATGAATGGCAGGAAAAATGAATGAAATTAGACCGCCATCTAGCGGATAAACGGTATTACTACGAACATGGAATATTTATTGAAATTATCTAAGTTCCTAAAGAAAAATAACGGATACTGGAGAAAAATGGGCAAATAAAAAGTGAGATGAAATGAAAAATACATACAACACCTTTAAAAGTAAGAAAAACAAGGCAAACACCCCCCAATAAAACATACATCCATACTGTAGCAAAGTGACCGGTGAACTGTACACGCGTGAGTCGGTATGAATAGAAAGTGGTATGACAAAAGGGGCGCTTAAAGGGGCAACCGAAAATAGGGAAAAATATATGGTTTTGGGACGAAGTCAGGCGCTCGTTCACAGTTTCGTCAATTGACCTCCGTATCCAAACGGAAGAAATAGGGCGTGTTACAAAAAAGTACCCGTGAGGGAAGATCAAGCAGAACCTATCTCATAAACATAGTAAGTAAGGACTCTGAAATAAAGGCCTAGTACAAAAATCGAATTTAGTATTTTCTACTCATATGAAGAGTGTCAGAGCGCTTATTCAAGCCGTCTGGTTCAATGGTTTTCAGAGTATACTGCCAAAAGTTTTCCTTGGCTACTCTCTGGTCTATAGTCCAACTGACATTATGGTCTATGGGTACAACTTCCATGTCCTCCCAGGAGTGGTTATCCTGATTAAAGTGTTGGGCAACCGGTAGGTTCACTTTTCCGGTGGTAATGGATGACCTGTGGTTATTGATTCTCATGTTCAGGCCATCCTCAGTCTCACCGATGTACTGTTTCTGGCAAACTCTGCATGTTATCAGGTAGACCACATTTCTAGACTTGCAAGAAACATTTGTCAAGATTTTATATTCATGTCCGGTATTAGTACTTTTGAAGGTAGAAGTGGTCTGTGATCTCGGGCACAATTTGCATCTTTTGTTAGTACAAGTCGAAAAAGAGCCAACCGGCTTAGGGTTATCTAACCTGGACCTCACTAAATGGTCTTTGATGCTTCTTGGTTTCCTATACGAGACCAAGGGGGGAGAAGGAATTATTTTTTCATCCTCTTGGATTGGTGGAGAGTAGACAGGTTATCTTTCAGGATCGCTGAAATGCCTAATAATGTCGGGTGAAAGGTCGTAACTAAAGGGATCCTAGACCCTAAACTTTTGGGTTTGTACTGGAGAAGGTCCTGTCTGTCAATCCTTTGAACCGCCGATATAGATTCATGTACAGACTTAGCATTGTAGCCACGGTGACACAGTCTCTGTGAGAGTTCCTTACTTCTTAAATGAAATGAATCATCAGAGGAGCAAATCCGCCTTATTCTAGTTGCTAGACCTTTAGGGATTCCTTTGAAAATATGGGGAGGATGACAACTGTCTGTTCGTAAGTATAGGTGCGAGTCGGTGTCTTTTGTGTGAAGATCAAAATGTATGCCACCGTCCCGAAGAGTGGACTTGGTGTCGAGGAAAACATTACTGGAATCAGAGATTTCTACAGTAAATTTGATGGATGGATGGAATTTATTCGTGAAATCAATGAATTCGTCAAGCCTTTCTCTACCCTCAGTCCATTTCATCTCTATGTCATCAATGAATCGCAACCAACTGAGTGGTTTGCTAGGGGCCTGTCGGAGCAGACGATCTTCGAAGTCCCCCATGAAAATGTTAGCATACGACGGTGCCATTTTTGTGCCCATCGAAGTACCATTTATCTGTAGGTAATGGTCACCGTTGAACATGAAGTTGTTCAGCTTAAGAGTACGCTCGAGGAGTTTCACAAGAGATTCCGTAGATGGTCGTTTGTTTTGTCTAAGGTCCCATACTTTTCTGCATGCTTCGATTCCTTCCTCATGAGGGATGTTCGTGTAAAGTGAGGTAACGTCCATGGTGACAAGGAGCGTGCCAGTGGGTAGATTCTGACTGGGTGTTTTCTTAATGTAATCTGTGGTGTCTTTCAGATAAGATGGTAATTTTTCAACATGATCCTTGAGGTGATAGTCTAAAAATTGTGATATTTTTTCAGTGGGATGACCTATAGCACTGACGATAGGACGACCAGGTATACCTTCTTTGTGTATTTTTGGTAGGAGATAAAATTGACCCGGTCCTGGGTTCTCGGGACAGAGGTATTCAAAAACATCCTCATCTATTTCATTGTTATTTTTCATGTCAGTAAGGTCTGAAAGTATGAGACTTGAAAATTCAAGAGTAGGGTCAGAGTCTAGCTTCTCGTAAAAGGAAGGCGACGAGAGTTGCCTGAGAGCTTCGTCAATATAATCTGATTTGTTCAGAACTACGACTGTGGATCCTTTGTCCGCTTTTTTTATTACTATCGAATCATTGTCTTTCAGGCTTTGAAGTGCCTTTCTCTCTGTTTTATTGAGATTATCTTTGGATCGACCTGAATTTGTATTCAAAAGTTTCTCAATGCCTTCCTGAACAGCATCAATGTAAGCCTCGAGAGCACCACATTTGCTCGGGCCTGGTTCCCAAGTACTTTTTTTGACAAAGGGACGGGGCTTATATTCATTTTGGGCGTCATCCTGATCAAAACAAACGACCATCTACGGAATCTCTTGTGAAACTCCTCGAGCGTACTCTTAAGCTGAACAACTTCATGTTCAACGGTGACCATTACCTACAGATAAATGGTACTTCGATGGGCACAAAAATGGCACCGTCGTATGCTAACATTTTCATGGGGGACTTCGAAGATCGTCTGCTCCGACAGGCCCCTAGCAAACCACTCAGTTGGTTGCGATTCATTGATGACATAGAGATGAAATGGACTGAGGGTAGAGAAAGGCTTGACGAATTCATTGATTTCACGAATAAATTCCATCCATCCATCAAATTTACTGTAGAAATCTCTGATTCCAGTAATGTTTTCCTCGACACCAAGTCCACTCTTCGGGACGGTGGCATACATTTTGATCTTCACACAAAAGACACCGACTCGCACCTATACTTACGAACAGACAGTTGTCATCCTCCCCATATTTTCAAAGGAATCCCTAAAGGTCTAGCAACTAGAATAAGGCGGATTTGCTCCTCTGATGATTCATTTCATTTAAGAAGTAAGGAACTCTCACAGAGACTGTGTCACCGTGGCTACAATGCTAAGTCTGTACATGAATCTATATCGGCGGTTCAAAGGATTGACAGACAGGACCTTCTCCAGTACAAACCCAAAAGTTTAGGGTCTAGGATCCCTTTAGTTACGACCTTTCACCCGACATTATTAGGCATTTCAGCGATCCTGAAAGATAACCTGTCTACTCTCCACCAATCCAAGAGGATGAAAAAATAATTCCTTCTCCCCCCTTGGTCTCGTATAGGAAACCAAGAAGCATCAAAGACCATTTAGTGAGGTCCAGGTTAGATAACCCTAAGCCGGTTGGCTCTTTTTCGACTTGTACTAACAAAAGATGCAAATTGTGCCCGAGATCACAGACCACTTCTACCTTCAAAAGTACTAATACCGGACATGAATATAAAATCTTGACAAATGTTTCTTGCAAGTCTAGAAATGTGGTCTACCTGATAACATGCAGAGTTTGCCAGAAACAGTACATCGGTGAGACTGAGGATGGCCTGAACATGAGAATCAATAACCACAGGTCATCCATTACCACCGGAAAAGTGAACCTACCGGTTGCCCAACACTTTAATCAGGATAACCACTCCTGGGAGGACATGGAAGTTGTACCCATAGACCATAATGTCAGTTGGACTATAGACCAGAGAGTAGCCAAGGAAAACTTTTGGCAGTATACTCTGAAAACCATTGAACCAGACGGCTTGAATAAGCGCTCTGACACTCTTCATATGAGTAGAAAATACTAAATTCGATTTTTGTACTAGGCCTTTATTTCAGAGTCCTTACTTACTATGTTTATGAGATAGGTTCTGCTTGATCTTCCCTCACGGGTACTTTTTTGTAACACGCCCTATTTCTTCCGTTTGGATACGGAGGTCAATTGACGAAACTGTGAACGAGCGCCTGACTTCGTCCCAAAACCATATATTTTTCCCTATTTTCGGTTGCCCCTTTAAGCGCCCCTTTTGTCATACCACTTTCTATTCATACCGACTCACGCGTGTACAGTTCACCGGTCACTTTGCTACAGTATGGATGTATGTTTTATTGGGGGGTGTTTGCCTTGTTTTTCTTACTTTTAAAGGTGTTGTATGTATTTTTCATTTCATCTCACTTTTTATTTGCCCATTTTTCTCCAGTATCCGTTATTTTTCTTTAGGAACTTAGATAATTTCAATAAATATTCCATGTTCGTAGTAATACCGTTTATCCGCTAGATGGCGGTCTAATTTCATTCATTTTTCCTGCCATTCATTCCCTCGTTTTACTCTATGATTCCTTTCCTAGCGATCATGTCTAAGTAGAATGGATGGTTTTCACGTCCCCTTTTATTTGTCTGCCTTACATTGTAACGTCCCTCTTCACTTTTTGACTGCCATGGTTTTAAGACATGCCTTCCAGAGCATAGCCACATAACACCATTATTTTTCTTTGTCTTTTTTTCATCATTTTTTTTCTTTTCCTTTTTCATTTTTTTTTTCTGAATGTATGTTCTGAGTGTCTCCTGAAGAAGGAGCCGAGGTGCTCTGAAAATTTGAGGTAAATTAATTTAATGTCGTGAGTCTCTCGCACCACTTTTGTGCTCTTTATATCTTTTTTCTGCGAGAGACATGCATTAGCCTTTGGGCCGATCCGACATTTTCTGAATACTTAACGTTGTTGTTTATTTTTTTCCTGTGCTTTATATATATATATATATATATATATATATATATATATATATATATATATATATATATATATATATATATATATATATATTACCATTAAATCATTCGTTTACGATCAAATAGTGGTGATATTTTCCCTTGTATTCTCCTCCCGTGTGCCGCGGGAACCAGTGCGTATTATAGTATATACATTTCAGCTGTGTTTTAAAAAAAGCCATCAAACAAAACTAAATGACAAGTTTTAATCTATTCATAACTGTAACCGATTTCATTAAAATTTAACGAGGAGCTCTACGTATATAAATGGGAAAATGATGGCAAAAGGTGTGCAAACGAAAATTAAACATTAAAAATAAAATTGGCATATATACATGTATGTATCTAGATAAATGTCATTGACATAATATTGAAAAAAAAATACATGAAATGTATCGATAAGTATGCATAACGAAGACAGCATCAATAGTGATCGGAAACTAGCGAGACAAATAAAAAAGAGAATGATAATAATAAATTAAAAAAAAAATAATAATAAAAAGTATTGGTCGTACAGACTTACACTGTTAGTTGCAAGACTTCGAGATTTATCCCTGTATTAATTTTAATCAGAACATTTGCCGACGAAGTAGAAAAAAATTTTCTTTTTTCTGATTTGTGAGCTGCGTGGACAGTAGATGCTGACGTAATGTTTTTACGGTGCAAACATCCGATAATTTGTTATAGTATTTGAAAATATTTCAATGTTGCAAATCTTCTTATCAAAATGAATTATTTTGTAATTTAACCCCTTCCTAAGATGTAGGGTGTAAACCCCCCCCCCCCCTGTCCAATCCCCTGCGATAAATGATAAAATTTGCGAATATGCATGATAGCCATTGTCTTTTTCTAACATTCATTTTGTTATATTTTCTTCTTTCAATACTTTATAGATTTAAAGAACGATATATACATCTTTATAAGTTTGAATTGAATAAAAGTATACTCAAAACATGTCACCTAAACTTGCAAGCGTAAATCTAGAGTGATAGGTTAAGGAGGGGGTAGTCTGAACTACCCCCACCCATTCCGCCGTGATATTTGCAAAAAAAGAAGAGATTTTTCCAGATTTTATTTCAAAATTATAGGTATGACAAAAAAGAATTGGCTGAGTTGGTGATCCGATGTGATTTTATCGATTATCAATCGGTTACGCAGAATTATTTCATTTACACTCTGAAAGGTGATTTTTTACGACAATAATTTAAAATTAAAATTCTATAATGCAAAATCTTTCTTTTCATATGAAAGTTTACATTCTCATTTGTATAAATTCAAATTTTCAGACGAATCTAACGCATACATTCGCAGTTATAGCCGTTTGAAAACATCATTTTGAATTTGGGGTGCGCAGCTCTAATTCATTTCACTGGCGCCACCTACAAGGTATTGCGTTTCTACAATAGAGATACAATACAAATTCGGCAATATTATGGTCGTTACTGCATATTTTTAAATAAAACTTTTTATGGCTCCTTTTTTCCTCAATCTAGACCCTTGGGAATAAAATTTACGTTTTCAATTAAATTTATTTTTTTCAGGGAGACTGTATCTTAAAAAAAAAATAAAGCAAAACGCAAAAAAAGAGAATATTTTTTCACTTCTTTTCATACTATACTGAACAGACTGGATTTGCTCTATCTGGGGGTCGGTTAGTTCTTTGGATATTTTCACCTGTTTGATTATTTTTCAGAGACTTCCGCGTTTTAACAGTCATGAGAAATAAACTTGCTGTACCGACATTAAGTGTTGATCCTTAAAAGACTGACAGACGTACATGTAATTTAATTTGACAGAATAGGAGAAATATCTGGTGGAAGAGGAGGGGATAGAAATATGTAGAAAAAATATATCTAGCTTCTTGTAATACATACATCCCCCCAAAAAACGCACCGAAATTTGGTTTTTGATGTGAATGGTTATCTGTAAACGAAATTTGTAACGGCTTTCCTGATAGTAGATTGATTCTACAAATAGTCTAGCTGTAATAGATAAATAAAGAATGTATGAGCACAAAACGCGGAAGAAAAAAAAATATAAATGAATAAAAAATCAAACCCAGTGGCGGATTTAGAGGGGGAGCACGGGGGCCGGGCCATCCTTTTTCACCCAAAGTTATTGATTCTGAATACTCTTTTTATGCTTAATCTCTTTACTTTTGGGAAAATTTTCGGCTCGCTTTGCTCGCCGCACATAAGTTTTCATTAGATGTCTTAGTTTTCCGTCTTCACTTTGTCTTCAACTTTCTTTGTCATCGTGTTTGAACGAATCAATATGTCATAAACATAATTATATAAAATTCAAAACTAAACTATCACTGAGCTTGTCCTTGTTTCTTAAAAAACCCTGTTCGGTCGACATATAACTGTTTTCTCCGTTAATGTTTAATGTTACGTATTGGGGGGGGGGTGGTTCCATCCAACCTTAGTGTCTTGTTTAAGTAATTTTATGGGAACAAAGCAAACATTCATGCAATTTTCGAGCGAATGAACATCAATGACCTACATGTATTCTTTAAATTCTACGAAGCGTTTGGTCGGCGTAACTTTTTCCCGTTACGCATCTCGAATTGAGGCCAGGGAACTTCGTTTGCCGTATCAAAGTATCGTGAGGAGAATTCGGATCCTATTCATGGTATACCTGGGCTAACAACGAAACTGACAGAAAATGTACCGAACCTTTCAAATTATTTACGGTACGGATGTAGGTTAAATTCATGGATACCATTCCCGAACGTATACATGTAAATAATCCGGTTACTTTTCCTCCTTTTCTACTTTTTGAATTTCCAATTAAATAATTTCTTTGCCAAAGAAAAAAAAATCGTTTCGTTACTTTTCATTTCTTTTCTTGTGCGTTTCACAATTTAAAGGAGCCCGTTAAACTCGGTAAATCAAGAGGTGTCCCGGGAACCAAGTGTTTGTCAAATAGTACAGTTTGAATTGTTTCCCTTCTTAAGCAGATTTTATTTAGAATTTGGTATTTAAAATTGATTAATTTTCGAAAATTCGCATGTCTTTATCAATTCAAATTTCTTTAATGCTCTCCAGACACAGATTCAAATGTCGTGAAGCACTTTTAAAGGAATATTCTTGGATATGAAAATTTAGTTGAAAGGCCTATATGATGCTGTACTTTTTTGTAAAGTGTCCGGAACGGTTTGGGGGTAAGAATAATAATAATAAGAATAATAATAAGAATAAAGAAAAGACGATACAATAACAGAAAGGATTCCGACGGAAGTCGGAATCCTTAATAAGAAGAAAGAAAAGACAATACAATAACAGAAAGGATTCCGACGGAATAGTCGGAATCCTTAACTAGATGGCTACTGTTGCAAGCAACAGACGGATTCCTCCTTTATTAGACCTTCCTCGGAACTGAAGTGTTAAAATCCGAATAAAGAAGATGAAAAAAGAATAGTTGCTTTAGTACCTTATTCACTTCAGCAAATGAGTCAAAAGAGCTTATGTCTAACTTGGGACTCTTATCTATTTATCGACAAAAAAGAAGAAAAAGACGATAAATACCTTTCAAGTTTAGGAAGGCTTTAAACTCCTTGATCTATTCTATCCATTTTGAATCCATTTAAATTACTATCCCAAAAAGAATTGCACAATGAATTTGCAATGAGAAAATTTCTATAAATAGAGAATGACAACAGCATGAAAGTACAGACAAGTAATGCTACTAAGATAAAATATAGAAACAGAGAACAAGAATAAAAGAGTTATCTATCTTACTATGTAAAGTTCAAATAAGAAGTACTACTTGTGTGAAGAATAAATATTTAAGAACAAAATCCTATCAATCCTACAAGAGTAAATGTTTGTTATGACCTTGAAAAAGTTTATTTGACCTTGAACCAAGGTCATGGATGAAAGATAAGCATTTTAGTTTATTCTCATCAAGATTTCTTTTCATCTATTCAAAGCTAAATATTTTATCAACAAAAGTCTGTTGTGACCTTGAAATCGAACAAATGACCTTGGGTCAAGGTCAAGGTGAAAGTACTTGATGCAAGGAATATTTGTGTCAAGTTTGAACTCTCAAGGTCAAATGGTCTTTGTTCTATAGGAAAAAATTTGTTGTGACCGTGAGAATGAGAATTTGACCTTGGGTCAAGGTCAAGGTGAAAGGGCGTTGATCAATGATTGTATTTATGAAGTTTGAACTGTCAAGGTCAAATAGTCTTTGTTCTATTTTCAACTCAAAATAGCGCGAAAACCTTAAATATTTTATCGAGCATGTAAGCGTATAAAAGTTTGCAAATTTCCCAAAGAACAATATAAAACAAAGTTCATTCAAATCGCACGGTTAGGTTAGGAGTTATAAGGTTTTAAAGATTTGACCTTAGATGACCTCTAGCGGGGGCATATGTGAACTTTTCGACAGGAAAAAAAATTTAAATTAAGATCTTTATTTGCTCTTCCACATGATACTTTCCATTTTATCATATGATGCGGTACTTTGTTGTAACGTCTCTGGATTGGCTTGGGGGTAAGAATAATAATAATAATAAGAATAATAAGAACTAGATGGCTACTGTTGCAAGCAACAGACGGATTCCTCCTTTATTAGACCTTCCTCGGAACTGAAGTGTTAAAATCCGTATAAAGAAGATGGAAAAAAGAATAGATGCTTAGTACCTTATTCACTTCAGTAAATGAGTCAAAAGAGTTAATGTCTTACTTCGGACTCTTATTTATTTATCGACAAAATAGAAGAAAAATATGAAAAATACCTTTTAAGTTTAGGAAAGTTTAAACTCCTTGATCTATTTTATTCATTTGAATCCTTTAAAATTACTATCCCAAAAAGAATTGCACAATGAGTTAGCAATGAGAACATTTCTATAAATAGAAAATGACAACAGCAAGTAATGCTACTAAGACAAAAAAGGAAACAGAGAACAAGAATAAAAGAGTTATCTATCTTACTATGTAAAGTTCAAATTAGAAGTACTACTTGTGTGAAGAATAAATAGTTCAGGACAAAATCCTGTGAATTCTACAAGAGAAAATGTTTGTTATGACCTTGAAAAACTTCATTTGACCTTGAACCAAGGTCATGGATGAAAGATAAGCATTTTAGTTTATTATCATCAAGATTTCTTTTCATCTATTCAAAGCTCAATATTTTATCAACAAAAGTCTGTTGTGACCTTGAAATCGAACAAATGACCTTTGGTCAAGATCAAACTAAAAGGACTTGATGCAAGGAATATTTGCGCAAAGTTTGAACTCTCTAGGTCAAATGGTCTTTGTTCTGTAGGAAAAATTTTGTTGTGACCTTGAGAATGAGAATTTGACCTTGGGTCAAAGTCAAGGTGAAAGGGCTTGGATCAATGATTGTATTTATGAAGTTTGAACTGTCAAGGTCAAATAGTCTTTGTTCTATACGCAAAAGTTTGTTGTGACCTTGAGAATCATAATTTGACCTTGAAACTAGGTCATCATCAATGACTACCTATAAGTAACCTACCATCCAAGTTTCAACTCAAAATCTCAAAAACTGTAGAAATTGGCACTGTGCAAATTTAAAGTTCCATTTTCAACTCAAAATAGCGCGAAAACCGTAAATATTTTATCGAGCATGTAAGCGTATAAACGTTTGCAAATTTCCCAAAGAACAATATAAAACAAATTTCATTCAAATCGCACGGTTAGTTTAGGAGTTATAAGGTTTTAAAGATTTGACCTTTGATGACCTCTAGCGGGGGCATACGTGAACTTTTCGACGACAAATTTTTTTTACCTCAAGATCTCTATATGCTCTTTCACATGATACTTTTTGTTTTATCATAAGAAGTGGCACTTTTTTGTACAGTCACTGGAACGATCTGGGGGTAAGAATAATAATAATAAGAATAATAATAAGAATAAAGAAAAGACAATACAATAACAGAAAGGATTCCGACGGAAAAGGCGGAATCCTTAATAAAGAAAAGACAATACAATAACAGAAAGGATTCCGACGGAAGTCGGAATCCTTAATAAAGAAAAGACAATACAATAACAGAAAGGATTCCGACGGAAGTCGGAATCCTTAATAAGAATAAAGAAAAGACAATAGAATAACAGAAAGGATTCCGACGGAAGTCGGAATCCTTAATTATAAAGTCAATCTTCGGGAATTTAATATGTGCCATACACACAGAAATAGACAGAAATTGGTTGAAAGGAAAAGAGAGTATAAAAGTTACATGAGGAGAACAAAGAATCAATACCTATCATACGAAGGTAATAAAATGAATTTTATAAAGAAAAAGAATCCTAGAAAGTTTTATAAGCACTTCAAAAAGAGCAGAAAATCCGATACAGATAAACTGAATTGTACTGATTTTTACGATCACTTCAGAAAATTAGGCCGGGTCGACAATCAGACAATAAATAACGATAATGATGTGTTATTAAACGAGGAAAATTGTATTTTCGGAGAATTAGATGCTGATATATCGTACGAAGAAATAGAAATAGTTTTACGTAAAATGAAATGTAACAAATCACCCGGAATAGATAATCTGTTATACGAGTATTTCAAGAAATTCAGTGATATCCTTGTACCTCATCTTCACATCATTTTTAATTCTATTTTGAAATTAGGTCATATTCCTGATAGCTGGGGAAGGGGAATCATAACTCCCGTCCATAAGAAAGGGGACACATGTAGTACTGATAACTATCGTGGAATAACTTTAATGAGTTGTTTATTAAAAGTTTTTACAAATTTATTGAATGATAGATTACTGAATTGGAGCGAAACGTACGGGGTTATATCTGATGCGCAATTTGGTTTTCGAAAAGGTTTAGGTACAGTTGACGCTATTTTCGCGCTTCATGGAATTATCGATAAATTTTTGTCTATTAATAAGAAATTATATTGTTACTTCATAGACTATAGGAAGGCTTTTGATTGCATTAACAGAAACTTACTCTTTTACAAATTGGCACGTGTAGGTATCCAAGGAAACTTAAGCAGAGTAATTCATTCACTTAACAGTAAAGTAAGAAGCTGCGTAAAATATAAGTCACAATTTTACTGATTTCTTTTCGGTGGATCAAGGGGTTTTACAGGGTGAGGCCCTCTCCCCCTTTCTCTTTTCTCTCTATCTGAATGACTTTGAAAACGCATTCATTGATTCTAGCTGCTCAAACATTGATCTAAAGGAACTCTCTTTGTTTTTGATTATGTACGCGGACGACACAGTGATTTTTGCGCAATCTCCTCAGGCTTTACAAGAAATGTTAAACACACTAGATGATTATTTTTCTGCTTGGAAGTTGTCCGTAAATGTAGATAAAACAAAAATAGTTGTTTTCAGAAAGGGAGGGAAGTTAAAAAAAAGAAGAAAAATGGTTTCATTTCATGTTCGACTATACACAGTACGAATATATTTTGTTTATGTTACATTACTAGTATTACATGCATTGAGTTTGTATTGATTACTTATGTATTGTATACCTATGAGCTATTGCTTTTGGTCTAATAAAGTATCTAAAAGTATCTAAGTTTAATCTATCATAAAGTACATGCAGTAAGCCCAAATGCATGTATCAATTTGAGGAACTGCTTATTATCCTGCGTTCTTGATTAGCCTAATTTACGGCCCATATTCCGCCCCACTCCCAATGTAAAATAGTTTCTCTTTTTCCAGTTTGTTGACCATTTTTCCCAATTTGACTTCTCATGGAAAATTTAACAAAATCAGTTAAAAATTCTCATTTTCAAGTAAAAAGACATTAGGGCTGGGACGATATTCCGATTCATCGATGCATCGCAATATTTTATTTTGCGATCCAAGTATCGATACATCCCGACGATACCTAAGTTAAAATTTACAAACAATATATGTTTGAATTTTCCGGAATTTTTGTCTGACATACCAAAAACGAAAATAACGTTTGAAGAAAACAAAAGGAAATGTCGGAGAAAGCTACTGTTGAATAAAAATAACATGTTGAATAAAAAAAAGCTACTTATCTTATGAATATAAATACTATCAAATAGCTTTTTGAGAAGGTTTTATCAATTTACTTAGTATCACGATACGTATCGTATCGGATGTCATGTATCGTGATACGAATCGGATCGGCTGGGTGCAGTAACATCCCAGCCCTAAAAGACATCCAACCTTATATTATATATTTTCCCTATTTCCGAGAAAATGTTGCTATGTTTTCCAATTTCAAAGGCCTTGGGCCCAAGTCCCAAAAATGGGTGTGAGAGCCCTGTAAAATCAAAGTACATGCTGCTGCAGTTCACCCAAATGCAATATTAATAAAAAATAGACAAATATAAATGTATATTAATGAGTCATTGAGTCAGAAATCATCTTTTATCTGTATTTGACAATATATTTCAATAATTTATGAGAGCTGCAATTGAACATGTTAAAGGTACATTTACCAGTAATGGCAGTATATTTTTTAGAAGCCTATGAAAAAATTTAAATATAAAGCCAAAATTGTTTGTTTCCCCTCGCCCCGACCAGGTCAGAAAAAAATGCCACAGAGTCAATTTTTAGCTCTACTGGTCTCAGACCAGTCGAGCTTATGCGATCACCCTTTGTCCGGCGTCCGTCCGTCTGTCCGTCCGTCTGTCCGTCTGTCTGTCTGTCCGTCTGTCCGTAAACAATTCTTGTCCGGACAACTCCTCTGAAACTGTTAGAGATAGAATGTTGATTCTTTTTGCATTTTACTTGGTCCATGGTCTAGTTGTGCACCTGACATTTAATTTCAGTCCCTGACTCCCAGGGTCTTAGAAAATGGGCGTGGTCATTAAATTTTATGTAATTTTGTCCGGACAGCTCTTCTATCACTATAAATGATAGAGACATAATTCTTTTTGCAATATGATGGGTCTCTAGTCTAGTTGTGCACCTGGTATTTTGTTTGAGCCAATGACCCCCAGGGTCTTAGAAAAGGGTGTGGCCATTTTCTTTTATATTTTTCCATATAATCTTATGCTTACAGCTCTGACACTATAAATGATGGAGACTAAATTCTTTATGCAATATGATCGGTCTGTAATCTCGTTGTGCACCTGATATTTTGTTTGAGTGTCTGACTCCCAGGGTCTTAGAAAATGGGCGTGGTCATTAAATTTTATGTAATTTTGTCCGGACAGCTCTTCTATCACTATAAATGATAGAGACATAATTCTTTTTGCAATATGATGGGTCTCTAGTCTAGTTGTGCACCTGGTATTTTGTTTGAGCCAATGACCCCCAGGGTCTTAGAAAAGGGTGTGGCCATTTTCTTTTATATTTTTCCATATAATCTTATGCTTACAGCTCTGACACTATAAATGATGGAGACTAAATTCTTTATGCAATATGATCGGTCTGTAATCTCGTTGTGCACCTGATATTTTGTTTGAGTGTCTGACCCCAAGGGTCTTAGAAAATGGGTGTGGTTGTTTTCTCTCTATTAAAGATGTGATCTCATGATATCTAATTTCCCAGAATTTATGGATAATAATTAATTGATTTATTTCACAATATTATCGGTTTGCAGTTTAGATGTCATAACAGTATTTTACTTGAGTCCCTGTTCCCTAGGTTTATGGAAAATGGGTATATGGCTATTTTCTCTTACCCTATCTACATGCATTTAGAGTACATCATAAAGTGACAGAAACTATAAATAAACAAAGATATTGCCATTTTACAATATTATCATAGATGAGTCTGAAATTTAGTTTTTCTCATATTTTATTTGGGACCTGACCCAGGATTTTATCTTCAATTCTATAGAAACGCTAGGGGATAGTTTCAGAATTTCCTCTGATCAATCAATCAACATGAAAATCTTTTCTATGGTGTTTATACAGTGCAAGAAAGATATTAAACAATCAAAATGCATGTATTTCTTACTTATTTTTTATTTGTTTAAGGTGTAAGATTTTTGGGGAGAGTAAGTGAGAATTTTTGTTGCAAGAATAGAATGTCTTAAGTGATCACAGACTTGAGCTGTGCTTTCTGTTAAATTGGAACACCAGAATCACAAAGATTGATCATTTTATCAAATGAAATAGCAATAATTCATCCTTCACATTGCCAAATGAAAGGAATATTGTGTTTGTGTGTAAGTGTGGTTTTTTTTGGGGGGGGGGAGGGGGAGGTAACTCTTATTTCTTTCTTCTTATAAATCCCTCCACTGCTTGGAGTACCACCCCCAATAGGATGTAAAACTGTGTGGTTTGATAAAATTTCCATAATGTTTACATTAAAACAAGTGACATCATGTTTTAATAGTAGATAATATAACAAGAGATGCCTTATAGGCATATCTACTATGTGTTAATCAAATTAAAGATTTAAAATGCTCAAGAAAAACTCTCTAAAATACTAAAAAAATTATTTGTAAGAGCCGACTCATACGAAAATATTTCAACCTAGGAAAACTTCTACCAAAATCTTCCTTTATTGCCATTTTACAATATTATCATAGATGAGTCTGAAATTTAGTTTTTCTCATATTTTCTTTGGGACCTGACCCAGGATTTTTTCTTCAATTCTATAGAAACGCTAGGGGATAGTTTCGGAATTTCCTCTGATCAATCAATCAACTTGAAAATCTTTTCTATTGTGTTTATACAGTGCAAGAAAGATAACAAACAATCAAAATGCATGTATTTCTTACTTATTTTTTTCATTGTTTAAGGTATCAGATTTTTGGAGAGAGTAGTGAGACTTTTTTGTTGCAAGACTAGAATGTCCTAAGTGATCACGGACTTGAGCTGTGCTTTCTGTTAAATGGAAACACCAGAATCACAAAGATTGATCATTTTATCAAATAAAATAGCAATAATGCATCCTTCACATTGCCAAATGAAAGGTGCTTGTGTAAGATTTTTTTTTGGGGGGGGGGGGGGGGGTAGAGAGAGGGTCGAGGTAACTCTTATTTGTAAGAGCCAACTCGTACAAAAATATTTCAACCTAGGAAAACTTCTACCAAAATCTTCCTTTAATTGCATCATTTCTGTATTTCATTTAAGAGCAAGATATATGATTTAAACATTCCAAATTTAGTATTATAATTATAGAAGTTAAATTTGTAACAGGAGAGGGAGAGATGTGACTGGACCGGGAATCGAACCCGAGATCTTCTGCTATCAGGGCAGACGCTCTTACCAACTGAGCTATCTGGGCACAATCCTGTTCCCGTCACACTCCACCAATTTTTCAGGTTTCCATGCACTGGAAACCTCACACAAAACTCCACATCACCTTGAGTCATTTAGTTCGGCGCCAATTCTGTAACAGGAGGGGAAAAGATTTGACCGGACCGTGAATCGAACCCGAAACGTTCTGCTATCTGGGCAGACGCTCTTACCATTATCTCTCTATCTGGGTACGGTACCCGTTCCTGCCATAAATTACCGGTAATAACCAAATGTTTCAGGCCTTTTTGCCAATTGGACCTCGAGTCATTTTGTCCTTTTACAATTTGACCTAAGATATATTTGCCTTTTATAATGACTCTTCAGTTCAATCAAAAACAACATTTCAACCTCATGCAGATTTTAAAATATTTATGGGACACCCTTATTCTTAACTGGGATATATGGTAAAAATGTTTTCTATAGAGGATCAAATATTTCATATGTAAAAATATTATGTATTATATTTTAATAATTAGCTTCCGTCTACATTAATACGACATTCGCCCTAAAAGTTCATGTTCTTCGTTCAATATCCTATTTACATTTACGAAGAAAATAGCCTAAAACATTTTTAGGTTTTAGAACAAAATGGCCGATACTTTTTTCACTCGGTAGGCCACATGTCCTATTATATTCAATTTCAATCTGAAACTGTCTGATTACTTGATCTAAGTATTTTCACTGATCAGTATCAGAAAGAAAGAAATATCTTTAAAAAGTATCCTATGCAATACTATTTCAGCTCAAATGAGAGGTTATTTATGCCTTTAGTCTTTAAATTTCATCAAAGGGCATATAGTGCTAGGTCTGTCTGTTCATCTGTTTGTTTGTCCATCCGACTGTCAGTATATCATTCCATTCAACTAAATTCTGATGATAGGGTATAAGATAATAGAGCTGTCATATATTGCATGTCTATGTATCTTGAGAACGCTCATCTTCTGGTGCCAGATTTGTAACCTTTGACCCCATCCCTGACCTTTGACCCACATTGTTCGAAAAAAAAAACTGTTATTTTAGTTTTGATACATATGGTATGTTATATATACACATTTTTAGAAATTCTCTCACATTTTAGAGAAATCTAAGGCACGGTTCATTTGATATTCTTGGGGGGGGGGGGGGGGTAGACATTAATTGGGTTTTTTTTTTTGAAAAAAAATAATTTTGCTCTGAATTTTGATGAAAAAAATTAATTAGAAATAAATGGATATACATGGGCATGTTGTTATTGGTTCTCATAAAAAAACTTGATATATACATTTATCCCGCCTCTGGCAAATTTCTTGCAATCTGATTGGTCAAGAAGAACCAAATATTATTTTGTATTATTTTACTAACAGGATATTATTTTGATATCCTGCTTCTACTAAGATGCTTTACGCTTTTGACGTCACCAAAATGCTTTAAAATATGTTGATGTAACATACACAAACCAAAAGCCATCAGCGGGATAAATTCGATATACAGTGTTTTACAGGGGAGATACAAAAATATTGGGTCGATGAAAAAAGTTGTATTAAGCGAGGCTTTGCCTCGCCAAATACAACTTTTTTAATCGACCCAATATATTTCTGTATCCCCCCCCCCCTGTAAAACACTGTATAACTAATAAGTATACATTCTCTTGAGTGTTTATGTACAAATCAACCAGGAGAGCTTCAGTCTCATCAGAGACTTCTGGTTTTTGTAGCCAAAAAGTGCCATCTTTTTTGTTTTTTTGGCAAATATTGAATCACGGCCATGTCCGTTTTTGAATTTAATTTTACAATATTCTGTCCAAATAGACTGTAAATCAACTCTATAGCTCTCTCATTCCTACATAAGAAATCTCAATTGTCAATTTCGGCTGCCGACTCTTAGTATATATCATAAACTGATAACAGATATGCGTGTCTCTTAGCTAGGTGCCCAATAATGTGCAATTACGATTCTAATTACGTCAGCCAAAAAAACAAAACAACAATACCTGCCTGCCGGGTCACCTGCGAAAAACAGAACGGGGGAGGAGGGGAGGAACAAAGAAATTAACAATTTTTTAATTGTGGCCTGATTTAAAATTGGATTCTCTTCTTAATAATATACTGTACAATTACAATTGTTATTATAATACATGTTTAACTTTAATTCATACCAATCCTTGATCCATGTCCATGGCAACTCTTGGTTACAGTACTCTACATCTTTTGAATATGTACATCATTCTTTTCCACATTCAGCATCAGATATACCGGTACAGTTAAGATGTCGTATATGTAGATGGCCTCTGACAGTGCAGTGTACACATGCTTTAATAAGAAAGTAATGTCAAGGCTACATCAGGTATACTGAAAGAAAAATTGAGAAGTAAATTAAATCAGCTTGATAAGTGTGTAAAAGTTCAGGAATTAATCTGCCTGTGTGTCCTGCGTCCCTGACGCATAAAAATTGCCCAGGACCCATAGATTTCCAATCGCTGTGTCCCTCTGTATGCATTTTCATTTTTTATAGGGTTTCCGCTAGTGTTGTAAAATCGGAAAATTTGTAATATCGATTATCGGAAACTATCAGAGGAGTACAATCGATATCATAATCGGAATAATCGGCCTTTTTTCTTTTTTGCTTGTTCAAAATTGTTGTATGTTTTGTTACTTTTCAGACAGAGAATACTCCGTGTGTACGTTCGCAATATAAGATCTTGCAAACAGCGGTAGTCATCTCGATGTTTTCAATAGAAGGAGGGTTTTCTTTTTCTTTTAAAAGCCAAATAGTATGCCCGGGATAGGATAAATGTGCTCCTCCTCGACCGGTAACTCAGACATCGCAAGGGTTTTTGTTCTGAATTATAGTGAAGATGTTTCGCACTAAGATCATTTCGTGTCAAAGTAACTTCAAAAGCGACAATTGATTTTCAAAACCATTATCGATAGTTTGCGACTTTCAGCGACGATAGCGGCTACATCGGCAACTATCGTTACAACAGTAGTGATGAGCAATCGGACAAATTTTTACTATCGATTATGGGCACTCTATCGGAACTAACTATCGATTGATCATTGATTATCAGAACTGTCAAATTTTCAAAAATCATGTTCAAAACTAGTTAAATACCATTGAGGCTGCAACGTTTTTAACATATATGCATACACTGCAAACACTAAAGAAATGACTGTAATAATTTTTCTGTCTATCGATGTATAGACCAAAACCGATGCACAAACTATATAATCCGCGAAGCTGAATATATTTTGTTTGTGCATCGGTTTTTGGCCGGATTGCAAAGCAATTCCGGTCTATAGATTGACGATGTCCGTCCGTCCGTCCGTCCGTCCGTCTGTCCGTCCGTCCGTCCGTCTGCCGTCAACATTTTGGCTAAAGTTTCTGGTTGAGGCAAAATGTAAGGAACTATATGCAGTAGAAACTGTATATTATACATGAAGCTTGCCCATGACAAGACCTTTCAATTTATGCCGTAACATTCGACCTAGTGACCTTGACCTTGGACTTTGACCTAGTTAAAGATTTTGGTTAAAGTTGCTAGTTTAAGCAAAATCTAAGGAACTGTATGCAGTAGAAACTTTATATTATACATGAAGGTTGCCCATGACAAGACCTTTCAATTTATGCCGTAACATTTGACCTAGTGACCTTGACCTTGGATTTTGACCTAGTTAAAGATTTTGGTGAAAGTTCCTGGTTTAAGCAAAATCTAAGGAACTGTATGCAGTAGAAACCTTATATTATACATATAGGTTGCCCATGATGAGATCTTTCAATTTATGCCGTAACATTGGACCTAGTGACTTTGACCTAGTTAAAGATTTTGGTTAAAGTTTCTGGTTTAAGCAAAATTTAAGGAACTGTATGCAGTAGAAACTTTATATTACACATGTAGGTTGCCCATGATGAGACCTTTCAATTTATGCCGTAACATTGGACCCAGTGACCATGACCTTGGACTTTAACCTAGTTAAAGACTTCGGTTAAAGTTCCTGGTTTAAGCAAAATCTAAGGAACTGTATACAGTAGAAACTTTATATTATACATGAAGGTTGCCTCTGACAAGACCTCTCAGTGTATGCTGTAATATTTGACTTAGTGACCTTGACCCAGTTGGTGACAAAAACTTACTTTGCAATCCGGCCATACCGTCTTTAGCGGTGTTTTATTGTCTATACATCGATAGACAGAAAAATTATTTCAGTCATTTCTTATAATTTAATTAAATCACTATTTAATCATCTAGTTTATTTTGCAATTGATGTCATTTTAGCGTGGTTGATTTTCAAGTTCAAACTGGCGACGTGATATTTGAACAGGCCTAACGTAGCGGCGCTCACCGTTAGTGACGTCATAATAGGCGACATTGTCTATACAGCTATAGATAAAATTTCGCGCCGTACGTTTGTATAGGCGTTATACAGACATTACGGGAATAGTTAAATTATATCCAAATAATGCAATGGTTAAAGTACAACCAACAATTCAATTTGCTTTTCTTGACCAATATCATTTTTGTCCACTTCGCACAGTGTCATTTTGATTGATTTTCACGTAAACAATTTTCATAGTATCATTGTAGTAAATGTAATACTTTTATCTCTGAGCGACAATCGATTGTCAATTCTATTATCAAAAATCTGGTTACTGTTTTTTTTTTTGTATAGTTTCTTAAAGAGTTTCTATTAGCCCAGCAAGAATTCTAATAGCCCAGTTAAATTTTTGGTAGCCTCGGGCGTCGGGCTGGTGAGTATTTGGAAAGACTGCATGTTAACAACAAAAATCGATCCACTTAGCATTGCTTATTATTGAAACTTAAAAGACTTGGTTCAGAGTGTCCGATCCTAGTTAATACTTGAAAGAATCTGGCTTACTGATGTCCTTTTTCATATAATTTTTAGGTTTTTTCTTGCGGACTAATGGATTTTGAATCCAGTTACAGGTAGTCCGCCTGACTAATACTCAAAAAAGTTTAGCCCCGGAATAAAATAAGAAAGAAATCTGAATGAAGAGGAAAAAAGTTCAACAAGTCTCCTTGCCCACGGGCAAGTGAACAACCTTCTTTATACTTTCCCGGGCCGACCTAACTTTCCGCGGGCAATGGGAAATGGGAATTCTAGACCCCTGACCTTGAAAGGCAGTGGCGGATTCAGGGGGGTCGCGAAGGTGTCCCCCCCCCGCACTGACCCAAAAATTTTCCAAAAACAGGTACAAATGTATATTTTGGCCCATTTTCAGTAAAAATCACCAAAATCCCCCCTTCACCCCCTGGCAAAGGGGGCGCTGGATCCGCAACTGAAAGGGGTCAGGTATAAAAGACCAGGCACCCGGACAACTTAAAGATATACCACGTCTTCATGTGACTGTTTCACGCCAATTGCTTCCTTCAGAAGACATTTATTTGAGCGAGGAGCAAAGCTCGAACTCGAAGCGAGCTGTGTACCACAAAATAAATATGGTAAAACTGGCCCACGATAAATACTAGAGTACTTACCTTATGGTCAATTGTACCACGAAGTCCCGAACAATCACTGCAGCCGTGAATTCCCGGAGTACGGTGAACTGCAACTGCTCTGTAATGGTGCTGGTTTAAGACTTACCCAGAATTCCTCAACGGTCGAGTAAATGACGTAATATAGCGCACGTAATGTTTAGCGCCAACTACTACACTCCTCCCCCTTTTATTTGAGGACTCTGGGTACAGTCTCTCCAATAATCATATTTTGGAGTTTGCACCAAAAGGTTTTTCATACTTTCATGAATAATTAACTAGCTGGGCCTTTTAGCCATACAGCTACAAATAATCTTTCTCGGTTATTATCATATTTGACCTAGAACAGAAGTAAGACCCACATTTGCATGTTGCCTCCTATTGTTCTCCCACTACAATAGTTTCAACTTAACCGACAGAGAACATAAGTATGAACCACATTTGTGTGTTGTTCCCTTATGGTCTCTGACATCAATGATGGTGTCAGGAAATGCCTCAAACCAACATAGGATCATTAAAAGCTCTATTCTGTGTATAGATCCCTATGCCAGCTACCATCAGCAAGTTCCACACACCCACCCTAATGTCATTTTGAGGAGGACCAAGATGCCTGACCCTGGTCACTCTCCAAATTAAAGGCTATGACCTTCAGTTGGGCACATATGTCTCCAAGCTGATGTTCCAGAGCCGACATCCTTTTCTCTAGGTCAGAGGACTGTGGACAGTCTGTCATGCCTACACTAGAGACTCTGTATGACACTGGGAATGGTTCATGCCTTTGTATGTGATTTCCTTAAAATCATGGTCTCCAGAATAAGGACTACACACCACTCCCTTATCCTCTACCTTTGAAATGGCCAGATGATTAAACTGATAGTGTTTAATCCTATCTATAACTTCCAGAATACTGCTCAAATTCAGGTTCACCACAAACTGCCCAGCATTTTGGTCCAGGCATCCGTGGCAAATCCTGTAAATTACTTGCTTATTTTAGAAGTCATCTGGCAAGCCTTGGAATGCTTTTGCAGCAACTTGCTGCACACGATCACTCCATTCCTCCAAGCTTTCATCTGGGTTTTGAACCAGGGTGCTAAATTTTACCTGTGCGGTTTCTGGCAGTTCACAATCCCCAAATCTTATCTCTAATTTTGTCATCAAGTCAGCAAACCTTACACCAGGGTCTCTTTTTACCACACTTGTGTCAAATTCACTGGCCTGACCTTCCAAGCACCAGCAAAGATACCCTCTGCTTTCCAATTCAGTCCACTGTTTTGCTTGAGCAAATACAGTGAATTTCATTTTGAAAGCTTCCCAGTTGTCTGTCAAATTATATCTAATGGTTTTGGGAATAGACTTTAAGTTTCTTTCCATAGAAACCATAGATTCTACAAGTCCCAGTTCGGATTCATCTGAAATCCCTTGATCTTGACTTGTAGCGACCTCAATGACTTCAGGGGCTGGGGTCTGATTGTATACGATCTGGTCTTGGCCATGAGGTTCAATATTAGAAACCAGGGACCCATTTCTCTCATTTGGACCCCTTTCTTCAGTTGTTCCCATTTGATTTCTGTTCGCATGTGGACAATTTTGAACTGGATTGGGAGCATATCTCTGCCTGTTGGCAGCTATGTCATTTGGTAGATCAGCCCACCTAGGGTCAAAACAATCCATATACGGAACATTGTACTGGTTGTACATAGGCGGGGGCATTGGAAACCATGGACATCCATATCCAGGATACCAACCTGGTGGTCCTAGGGGGGGGGGGGCAAATATGGGAGGGTACCCCCAATTTGGTATAGGCTCTGGATATCTGGGATACATGGTTTCATGTACCTGTCTACTCATCCCTTCTCCATTAATAGGTCCTGTTGGATGAAACTTTCCCTGCTGTGTCGGTGCGACACCTCTGATATCATAATCAAAGGGTACTCCATGCGACCTTTGACCTCCATAGAAGCCCTGGTAGGGGTTCCTTATGGGCTCGTTTCCATATGACTTCACAGTGGAGCCACCTCCAGATTTTTGTTCTTTTTCAACAAAGAATTCATTTGATCCTTGATCAATGACCTTCCTAGTATCTGGACATCTCTCCATTCTACTTTCAGAACATATACTGTTTTCCTCATTTTAAATTTGAACTTCTTGCAGGTTCTTTTCATTTTCAGAGTTTGTAAATTCAGTAGTCATATTCTAATATAATATGTATATTTATTATCTAATAGATATGATAATCTGTCTCTGATATTATATAATTTAATGCTGTAATAATGAGGAAAATCTACCCAAATTGCAAGGTCGAACACACAAACACATTTGCATTAATGTGAACCCCTTACGGTATAATAAATGCAACAATATACGACAATTCAATAAAAAGTGTTATGACAAGTCAGAAGAAATTCTGTAAAGATCCAGAAACTTATCCTGAACAAATAAAATCGAAATATACACAGAATAAATATTTCACAAATTTATACAATGATTGCAATATTTCACTGTCAGTTTTACACGCTGACCCGCCCAAAGTTGCGCTGCATTGACCGAATCGCAGTGTACGTGACACCTGTCCAATCAATCAACCCGATTACGGAAGTTAGACGCATATAAATAACAGCATAAAAGTTGAAAATTGACAAAATATATTCTTTTTCACAAGTTCAGAAGCTGTTACCTTCACGCTTTACTTCCAAAACTGCATCTATTTTGACCGACGCTCAGCATGAGACCGGCCCGATCAATCAACACTTTTAAGGAAGAAAAGAGGACAAACAACAGCAAAATGTCACAGTATTTTGGATGAAATAACTCCTTATTAACTTCCACAAACAATTTCGGAACTATGATCTGTCCAATGAACAACCACAGCCCAATTTATGTTGTGCGAAGAAGAAGTTCGGCCGAAAAGTTCCGAATTCCACAGGATCAATTAAGAATGATTAACACTGAAATGAGTCAATAATCTGATTTAAAATGAAGTAACTGAACAATATTGGTCCAATACCTCAACAAATACTTAAGTTTCTAATAATTTCCCAGCTCACCTGTCGTGAACCAAGAAGCAGACGACACCTGTGATCGCCGGTCTGAATGTAAACAAATTATGTTCAGCAAGATTCAGACCCTGCTCTGCGGCGCCAATATGGTAAAACTGGCCCACGATAAATACTATAAATACTAGAGTACTTACCTTATGGTCAGTTGTACCACGAAGTCCCGAACCATCACTGCAGCCGTGAATTCCCGGAGTACGGTGAACTGCAACTGCTCTGTAATGGTGCTGGTTTAAGACTTACCCAGAATTCCTCAACGGTCGAGTAAATGACGTAATATAGCGCACGTAATGTTTAGCGCCAACTACTACATTAAACTCATTGCAATAACAGTATTTTGACCATGTCCTCATAGATGGTTTTTCAATGAGTTCATAATACGCATTCAATAGAACTGTAAAACAACACAATTGACAACAGAATAACTCGAACATGACTATCAGAAGGGGGGGGGGGGGGGGGGGCAGCTCATCACTGACCATCTGACCATAGATAATGGGATTTGAATTGCCGATTCAGTTCAAATTAATTTAACAGTAACTAAGAAATGTGATTCATTGTAAGAAAAGGTTAAATAACGGCAACGTTACAGATTTCTGGTTCGAACACACACTGGACAAAATTCTGAAAACAACGCATGGGCCGAGCCAGCAATATTGACATACATACATCTGTAAAAAAGAAGCAAATAGTATATAATACTTAGTTTTCACCATTGATTTTCTCATCTTACCTATCCATTACAATCGAATGCGTGTTTTCTTTAGTTTATGTGTAGAATTTTGTTGAACAATCCGTTCCAGCGTTTCCTCTGCTCAAAAATAAATGCTCGCTTCTGATTGGTCAAAAAGTATTTTGAAATTTTGAGCCCGCAAAATCATCCTGAACGATTATTTTTAGATTTTTTATCTGTTAATGTTCTTGGCAGATTTTAATATCATTATCTTATTTTCACATTTTCCAAACTCTTATCTCTTTTGACCTTGGAAAAATTAAAAAGCACCATCTGGCATCAAGCAGTCCAAGAACAGTGGCGGATTCGGGAGGGAGCGGAGGGGGCGCCCGCCCCACGGCACTGACCCAAAAATTTTCAAAAACAGGTCTATGTTGGCCCATTTTCAGTCAAAATCGGCAAAATTCGCCCCCTGACCCCCGGCAAAGGGGGCGCTGGATCCGCCACTGAGGAAGACCGCCTGCCCAGTGTTTTGGTCGTCGTTCTCTCTGCCTGACTGATATTTCATTCAAAGAAGTATGGAAACTTTTTATTTGTTTTGTACAAGCGCGGATCCAGAGGGTTGGAGGGGGTGTCGGGGGTCCGACACCCCCCTGGAATTTTGATAAAGTTCATATATATAAATGTTTTAATTTTCATAAGAGGAACCCGATTCCCCTTTTGCTTGTCATAATATTTGAAAAATTACATGAATTTGTATTGAAAATCTTTCATTCTTTTTTTTTATTTTTAATGTATTTATTGCATTTTCACATATAACATTTTGAAATAACATAAACATAAACACATACAGATAACAATATGATCCATTCAATCTTCCACTCGATCCTCACATCCAACAATAACAAAGTACATATAAAGTCAAACAAAAGAACAAACGCATGCATTTCTTGCAAAGTAACAATAAAAAAAGTAATAATATAGGCAAATTAAACTTAGAACTACATGTGTTAGTGATATATCTTATATAATGTATTCTATTAATTATTTTCTGACAGAAAAAGCCAACGTTTTCGGAACTGATTTATTTTTCCATTTTTTGTATAAATATATTTTTCAATATCGCGAATATTCTTTACTTTTTTCTTTAGCCCCTTGAAATGAGGGCAGTGAAGAATTCAGTTTACAGGTGTATATGTATTTTATACAGATACGAATTATGTGATTTTCCAAAATTGTCCCTGATTTACTTCCTAAAATAATATTACTTTTTTCTAAGGTTATGCAGTCAGTTATATTACAGTTTAACCACCTATTTACCATGTCCCAAAAAGGTCTTACATATGGACATTCAGAAAAAATATGAATTAATGTTTCTGGTTCATGATCACAGAAAGAGCAGTTTTTTGTTTCACTTAATTTTATTTTAAAAAGAAAATTGTTTGTTGCTAAAAATCTTTCATTCGTATTAAGTTTTTAACTGGTGCACATTTCAAAATATTCCTGGACTCACTTACGCTTGCCAGATTTTATCAAATACAATGTACATATTAATTATTATCAATTTCAAATGATGCCCCTTATAATGCATTACACCTCTGTAAATAAAGAAGGGCAATTAACTGAAAAATACAGGTATAGAGGATGCGAGAAATCCTGGCAAAAATCCTCGATCCTCCAAAATCCTAGATCCTCCCATGTTGTACATTTGTACCATGACAGTTAAAGCTGATCAATTTAGATTAATTGATTTTCAAATTGTATTAGGCACGATCCATTTGATACCCGGGGGGGGGGGGTCGAAAAAAATAATTTTGCTCTGAATTTTGATGAAAAAAAATCTGCTTATGGTGTGTCAGAAAAAAATAACTCTTACAAGTACAGAATAACTATAAATTTCGCTTAAAATTCCCGAAAAATTTCCAGCTCTATCGATAAAACGCAAACTTTCTTATCTTAATATATTGCACACCATATGTCTGAAAAAATTTTCTTGCTCCAACTCTGCGAGAAAAAAATAATTTTGCTCCAGTCCGGGGCGAAAAATCAATATTGCTCTGACAACAACCCCAAGCCGCCCCCCCTCCGAATATCAAATGGGCCGTGCCTTATTTCTTTCAAAATCGATTTCTAAAAAAGGATTTAATTGTTGTTATAAATCGTTTTATTTTTATTATTGTAAGGTTTTTTGGTTTTTTTTTTTTTTTTTTGGTTTTTTTTTTTGTTAGCATGTATAGATACTAGTATGCAGATCTATATGCGAGTCACAATACAAAGAACAGACAAACATACTTACATTGATCTTTTATACTCTATTAGTTATATTCAGTTTGAATGAGATACTAGGAAATAACCATATTTTAAATATGTTTCCTTTCAGTCTTTTTCTTGCCTTTTTTTCACTTTATGCACATATGAGTCTCATTGATTAAGTTCTTTACGATGTACAATGTACATGTTCACTATATAATATATATATATAATGAGATGGGATTCGTTACCTGTCGAGTCATTTACGCTCTGTGTGGCTCTGATTATTAAAAAACTCCGCTCGACCCCCCTCTCTCTCTCTTGCTGCTGGAAGTATGAGCTTCAGTCCTCCTAAATTTCGGGGGGAGGGGGCGGATGGACGTCCGCCCGCAGCACTGACCCACAATTTTCCAAAATCAGACATTTTCATTAAAAATCGACAAAATTTGCCCCTTGAACCCCAGTAAAGGGGGCACTGGATCCAACACTGCCTAGTCTACCCTTTTCTAGGCTTTATTTGCTCATTCATTAAACTAGATTACACTATATTGAAAGGTATATATGTACATACGTCATGTACGTAATAACTTCTGATTTTTTAATAGATGCATGACTGAGTACGTATATTTGTGTAAAGTGCATTAAAAAAAGCTGATTTTTCGTATTTTATTAAAATTATAAACATGACAAAAGTTCTCTCTCTCCATGCAAGATATTTCCTAGCGTTACAAACTAACATGCTGCGTCATGCAGTAACCGTGTACTTGTCACAGTGTCGCACCGCCCCCGACTTTAGAACTGAATTCCAATTGACATGCAATTTGCATGGGGTCAAACGTTAATAACATGCCGCGATTGCATGTATCAACTGTGTACTTGTCAGAGCGTCGCACCGCCCCCGACTATATAACTGAATTCCAATTGACATGCAATTTGCATGGGATCAAACGTTACATAACCGGTGTCTGTGTATATACTTGAAATTAAACCACGGTATATCACTCCGCTGGCTTTAGAGAATAAATGCTCTATGGAATTTATGAACAAAAAACATTTTGCATATTAATTTTTTAAAGATTTTTTTTCTAGAAATGTATTATTATAAATACTAGAAAATAAATAAATTAGAACAAATAGAAAATAAATAAATTAGAACAAACAGTCTTTTCTAATATACGTTATATAGTTGATATATTATGGTTTAGTAGAAGAAAAATGAAGAAAAAAGATGCGTAAATAGATAGATAAATATAAAAAAAATTTAAAAATTAAAAAAAAAATTAAGAAATAAATAAATCACAATTGTATTTGTATAACCAACGAATATGTTGTAAATAGATATAAATGAATAAATAAATCGATAAATAATAATAAAAAAAATAATCCACCGTGCTGTTTCGGTATGTATGTAAAGTCGCCGTACGGAGCTAGTGTACCGAATTTGTATAGCACCTGAGATATCGAAGGCCGTCTGCATGTCGATTATGGGCCGGTCCAGTCAACTTCCCCAAAATCAAAGTAAAAATAAATGAATAATATTGCTTCTTTAATTTTGACTAGTGGTTTACAAAATGGAAACCTAATGGAAACCACTCAACCAAGTTTTCAAAATGGAAACCGAGTGGAAACTACATGGAAACCTGATCCAGGTTTCCATGCCTTGGAAACCACTGGGAAACTGTTAACCTCAAGTTTCCACGTGGTTTCCAAAACATGGAAACTCGGATTTTCGTGCTGTGGATCTTCCTAATATATAATCTCACCAAGTTTTATCATCAGATTAGCCGTCCAAGAGGGTCTAATACTTAGAAGAACATTTGAAAATTTTCATTCTAGGCCTATTGTTTTCATGGACTTCAAGCGCATGTTGCGCTAAGACGCAACCGAGATCGGTTTATAATCTGCAATTCATGTCAAAGATCTCTCCCTAACCTATAATCACACCAAGTTTCATCGTCAGTTTAGCCGTCCAAGGGGGTCTAATTCTTAGAAGAACATTCGAAAAATTTCATTCTAGGCCCATTATTTTCATGGACTTCAAGCGCATCTTGCGCTAAGACGCTACCGAGATCGGCTCAAAATCTGCAATGCATTTCAAAGATTTCACCCCAATCTATTATCTCACCAAGTTTCATCATCAGATTAGCCGTCCAAGGGGGTCTTATACTTAGAAGAACATTCGAAAATTTTCATTCTAGGCCCATTATTATCATGGACTTCAAGCGCATGTTGCGCTAAGACGCTACCGAGATCGGTTCATAATCTGCAATGCATTTCAAAGATTTCATCTTAATCTATTATCTCACCAAGTTTCATCATCAGATTAGCCGATCAAGAGGGTTTAATACTTAGAAGAACATTCGAAAATTTTCATTCTAGGCCCATTATTTTCATGGACTTCAAGCGCTTGTTGCGCTAAGACGCAACCGAAATCGGCTCATCATCTGCAATGCATTTCAATGATCTCTTCCTAATCTATAATCTCACCAAGTTTCATCATCAGATTAGCCGTCCAAGGGGTCTTATACTTAGAAGGGTATTCGAAAATGTTCATTCTTGGTCCATTATTATCGTGGACATCAAGCACATGTTGCGCTAAGACGCAACCAAGATCGGTTCATAATCTGCAATTCATTTCAAAGATTTCACCCTAGTCTATAATTTCGCCAAGTTTCATCATCAGATAAGCCGTCCAAGGGGGTCTAATACTTAGAAGAACATTCGAAAATTTTCATTCTAGGCTTATTATTTTCATGGACTTCAAGCGCATGTTGCGCTAAGAGTCAACCGAGATCGGCTCATAATCTGCAATTTATTTCAAAGAAATCATCCTAATCTATAATCTCACCATGTTTCATCATCAGATTAGCCGTCCAATGGGTCTAATACTTAGAAGAACATTCGATTTTTTTTATTCTAGGTCCATTATTTGTATGGACTTCAAGCGCATGTTGCGCCAAGAGGCAACCGAGATCGATTCATAATCTGCAATTCATTTCAAAGATCTCTCCCTAATCTATAATCTAACCAAGTTTCATACTCAGATAAGCCGTCTAAGGGGGTCTTATACTTAGAAGAACTTTCGAAATTTTTCATTCTAGGCCCATTATTCTCATGGACTTCAAGCGCATGTTGCGCTAAAACGCAATATACTTCGGTTCACAATCTGCAATTTATTTCATAGATTTTACCGTAATCTATAATCTAACGAAATTTCATCATCAGATTAGCCGTCCAAGGGGGTTTAATACTTAGAAGAACATTCGAAAATTTTCATTCTAGGCCTACTATTTCTATGGACTTGAAGCGCATGTTGCGCTAAGAGGCAACCAAAATCGGCTCATAATCTGTAATTCATTTCAAAGATCTCTCCCTAATCTATAATCTCACCAATTTTCATAATAAGATTAGCCGTCTAAGGGGGTCTAATACTTTGAAGAACATTCGAAAATTTTCATTCTAAGCCCATTATTATCATGGACTTCAAGCGCATGTTGCGCTAAGACGCAACCGAGATCGGTTCATAATCTGCAATGTATTTGAAAGGTTTTACCCTAATCTATAATTTTACCAAGTTTCATCATCAGATAAACCATCCAAGAGTGTCTAAAACTTAGAAGAAAATTCGAAATTTTCATTCTAGGCCCATTTTTTTCATGGATTTCAAGCGCATGTTGCGCTAAGACGAAACCGAGATCGGTTCATCATCTGCAATGCATTGCAATGGTCTCTCCCTAATCTATAATCACACCAAGTTTCATAATCAGTTTAGCCGTCCAAGGGGGTCTAATTCTTAGAAGAACATTCAAAAATTTTCATTCTAGGCCCATTTTTTCATGGATTTCAAGCTCATGTTGCGCTAAGACGAAACCGAAATGCATTGCAATGATCATTTCTTCCTAATATATAATCTCACCAAGTTTTATCATCAGATTAGCCGTCCAAGGGGGTCTTATACTTAGAAGAACATTCGAAAATTTTCATTCTAGGCCTATTATTTTCATGGACTTCAAGCGCATGTTGCGCTAAGACTCAACCGAGATCGGTTCATAATCTGCAATTCATGTCAAAGATCTCTCCCTAATCTATAATCACACCAAGTTTCATAATCAGTTTAGCCGTCCAAGGGGGTCTATTTCTTAGAAGAACATTCGAAAATTTTCATTCTAGGCCCATTATTTTCATGGATTTCAAGCGCATGTTGCGCTAAGACAGGACCGAGATCGGTTCATAATCTGCAATGCATTTCAAAGATTTCATCTTAATCTATTATCTCACCATGTTTCATCATCAGATTAGCCGATCAAGAGGGTTTGATACTTAGAAGAACATTCGAAAATTTTCATTCTAGGCCCATTATTTTCATGGACTTCAAGCGCTTGTTGCGCTAAGACGCGACCGAAGTCGGTTCATCATCTGCAATGCATTTCAAAGATCTTACCCTAATCTAATCTATAATCTCTCCAAGTTTCATCATAAGATTAGCCGTCCAAGGGGGTCTAATACTTTGAAAGGTATTCGAAAATTTTCATTCTTGGCCAATTATTATCGTGGCCTTCAAGCGCATGTTGCGCTAAGACGCAACCAAGATCGGTTCATAATCTGCAATTCATTTCAAAGATTTCACCCTAGTCTATAATTTCGCCAAGTTTCATCATCAGATAAGCCGTCCAAGGGGGTCTAATACTTAGAAGAACATTCGAAAATTTTCATTCTAGGCCGATTATTTTTATGGACTTAAAGCGCATGTTGCGCTAAGACGCTACCGAGGTCGGTTCATAATCTGCAGTTCATTTCAAAGATCTCTCCCTAATCTATAATTATACCAAACATTCATCATCATATTAGCCGTCCAAGGGGGTCTTATACTTAGAAGAACATTCGAAAATTTTCATTCTAGGCCCATTATTTTTATGGACTTCAAGCGCATGTTGCGCTATAACGCTACCGAGGTCGATTCATAAACTTCAATTTATTTCAAAGATCTTACCCTAATCTACAATCTCACCAAGTTTCATCATCAGATAAGCCGTCCAAGGGTGTCTATTACTTAGAAGAACATTCGAAAATTTTCATTCTAGGCCCATATTATCATGGACTTCAAGCGCATGTTGCGTTAAGACGCAGCCGAGATCGGCTCATAATCTGCAATTCATTTCAAAGATCTCTCCCTAATCTCACCAAGTTTCATCATCAGATTATCTGTCTAAGGGGGTCTTTTCCTTAGAAGAACATTCGACAATTTTTATTATATTTTTATTATAGTATGGCTGCAAAAGAGAACAAAATCGCTTTAAAACTTGCATTGTTTTAACATTTTTTAGGACCCTCTCTCTTTAAGTGTGCCATTGGGCTGAAAACTACTCATCAGTTGAAATATTGAAACACACTGAATGATTCTCTTTTAGTAACCTAACAATTATATAAAATCAAATTTAAAAATAAAATTCTATTTCAATATTTATCATTGCCTCTTTTGAGAACTAATTCTGATGGTTCAGAACATTCATTTTCATTTTGGAGGGAAGTTTACTTGAGCCGTTACCATGGCAACCAATGAGCATGGACATCAAGGGACATCATTTTCTTGTCTTTAATTGTCTTTTTAAAAAAAGGTACATTCAGAAATTCGTCAGATTCTGAGACCATGCGTGCCACATCCCTTATATAGAAAGGTCGATATTTACAGAGAATTGCTGTTAAATTGAAAATTTAATAGATGCCTTTATAATAAATAATTACAGATCCAGTTTGAGTTTCGGTAAAAAAAAATGACCAATTTTTTGCAGTTATGGCACTTGAACATAGAAATGTTCAGCAATTTTACAGTTTTTCAGACTTTTTTCTTATGCTGTCATTGAATTATATATGCCTTTAAAATAAATAGTTACAGATCCTGATCAAGTGTCGCAAAAAATGATCTATTTTCAAGGGAGTTATGGCCCTTGAACATAGAAATTTCGAATAATTCTACAGTTTTCCGACTTTTTTCGCAGCTATTGAATTGAAACTTCATATATGCCTTTAAAATAAATAATTACATATGAAGTTCGATATTCGAAAAAATTATCCTTTTAAGCAGAGTTATGGCCCTCGAACAATGACAGAAATTTTAAACAATTTTACAGTTTGCCATACTATTTTCGCAGCCTTTGAAGCTATTGAATTGAAAATTAGTAAATGCCTTCAAAATAAATAATTACAGATCTAATTCGAGTTTCTGAACAGTTGACTTATTTTTAGCAGACTTATGGCCCTTGAACTTAGAAAATTTGAACAATTTTTCAGTTTTCTGCACTTTTTAGCTCACCTGAGCGAAGCGCAAGTGAGCTATTGTCATAGCGTCCGTCCATCAGTCGTCCGTCGTAAACTTTTCGATATTTTCTATTTCTTCTGAAGGGATTTTGATGAAATTCTGTAGGTATGAAGTACTAATGTCCCCCTACAAGTGTTGTTGTTTTTCGTCCGGACCCGTCAACAGGTGGCTCCACCACAGGCAAAAGTAGTTCACAGGGGTTCCTTCCTTTTACAAACTTCTTCAGAGCCGAAGCACCGAAAGCTTCGGGATGATCTAGAGAATTGTCTTTTAAAGAAGTGTTGTTATTTTGGTTCCACTCCGAAGTCAAAATTTTGACGCGTTTTTTATGTCTGTATAAATGAATTAATTTACACACTCATGTACTGATTATTCGTCATATTTTTGTTACTTAAAGCTTTGATATGTATATATGCTAAAATTTTAATTTTAATTTTTTTTATGTAAAAAGGAAAGGGGGGTAATTTCCATACATTTTCAGCTTCTTTTCAATAAACACTTTCAGATTTTCATGAAACTTGGTTGGTATGAAGTACTCATATTCCCCTGCAAGTGTTGTTGTTTTTTCGAACGGATCCGTTAAGAGGTGGCGCCAGCACAGGGAAAAGTAGGTCATTGGGTGTACCCTCCTTTAACAAACTTCTTCAGAACCTAAGCATGTATTGACAGACCGAAAACATGGATGATCTAGAGAGAAGTCTTATGAAGTGTTCATATTTTTGGTTCAACTCCAAAGTCAAATTTTTGACGCGTTTTTTAAGTTTTTTTTTAGAATTAGTCAGAAATGCAATTTTTTGCAGTATTTCTTTAATAAATGTATGATTGTACACACTTATTTACCGCATACTTTGATATGTATTTTATGCTAAAATTTTATTTTTTTATTTCTTATGAATTTTTTTTCTTATGCTAAATGGAAGACGGTTGATTTTCACACATTTTGAGCTTCTTTTCCATAACCACTTTTCTGATTTTTATGAAACTTGGTAGGTATGAGCTACTCATGGTCCCCTACAAGTGTTGTTGTTTTTCCTCAGGATCCATGCACAGGTGGCGCCACCACAGGCAAAAGTTGGTCACTGGGGATACCCTCCTGTGACAAACATTTTACTCAGAAGTGAAGCACTTATCGGCATACCGAAAGCATCAGCGTGATCTAGAGAGAAGTCTTAAGAAGTATTGTTATGTTTGGCTCCACTTCGAAGTCATGTTTCTTCCTTTGACAACATTCTTCTTGTTTGGTATGTTTAGTTAACGTTGTTTTCAAGTGAGCGATAGTGGCCTACTTGGACCTTTTGTTTTCGCAACCTTTGAATCTATTAAATTGAAACTTGGTATACATTTTCATAATGATGAATTACAGAACCAGCTTTAGTTTGTGATCAATTGACCTTTTTGCAGAGTTATGAGCTCAGCCCTAGGACCTTCAAATTTACCACATGGGTTGACTTTCGCAAGTCAAAGAAACTAACTTTTTCGCTTACCTGAGCGAAGGTGAAATGAGCTATAGTGATAGCGCACCGTCCGTCCGTCGTCCGGCATAAACTTTTTCTTACATTTTCAACTTCTACTCTGCAACCACTGCACAGAATTTCAAGAAACCTTACAGGAAGCAAGTACTCAAGGTCCTCTACCAAGTTTGTGTTCTTCGTGCCTGTTGGTCAACAAATATAGCCGCCGAGGTCTCTGATTTACTGACGCATTTTCGACATCTCTTCTGCAACCACTGCAAAGAAGTTCATGAAACCTTATAGGAAGCAAGTACTTAAGATCCTCCACCAAGTTTGTGTCTTCGTGCCGATAAGTCAACAAACATAGCCGAAGAGGGCTCTGATTGGCTGACACATTTTTGACATCTCCGCTTCAACTTCTGCTCAGCAAGTTCAAAGGGTTATTCTAAAAATTAGAACAAATCTTAAACTTTGTCTGTATTACACTCATATGTACACATGCTAAAAATATGTTCAATATCAGCAATAACATCGAAAAAAAAAAATCCGGAAACTGTAAATTGTACAAATAGGTCTTTATAATCAAAATTAGACCTTTACCTGTGTCACAAAAAGGGGTCCCTGTAAAGTGCGAAACGAAACGAAACGAAACGAAACAAATCGAAACGAAATGAAACAGATTGAAACGATACGAAACAGATCGAAACGAAACGAAACAGATCGAAACGAAACAAAACGAAACGAAACAGATCGAAACGAAACAAAACATAAAATTTAAAGAATATGAGAAAAACGGGAAAAATCGTCGAGAACGAATATTTAAAGACAAGATAAGCATGTAATTTTGCCTTAATCCATGAGTTGTACATTTGTAACTAGTGCCGAGAGAGATTCTTGAACGAGTCAAAGTTGACTATATTAAAAAACTAAATGTCAAATGCCATTCATGTATTTAAGATAGTAGAGCGACCAATTTAAAAAAGAAGCTTAGTTTTCGAGTTTAATCAACACACCTAACACAGGCCTGAATTTGGTCTGAACGTTTTGCTGAATATCCCTGCTTTCAAATAGCGCTGTCGTAAAGAATATGACACGGTCAGATTTTGTTTAAATTGGGTAAAAAGCGATAAAATCGTGAAAAATTAAAACGAAATATTTATCGTTTATATCATCGTTATTCCTATATTTTGTTCTTTTTTTGTATAGAAAGTCGTTGCAATCAATGCATTAGATATGTACACATGTTATATAATTGTTTTGGATATTTTCTCCTCTCTCTAAAAATTGCAGTTTTATGCAAATTTCTGTGAAATATAAAGATATCCGTGTTAATATTTTCTCTCAAGCACAGAGACTAAATTTTTGTCTCGAAACATATCGACAAATATATGATTATTATTTCCAATGCCTTTTTATTGATCATTTTTCTATGGGGCAATAAATAAATGTAAAAACCTAAAGCGTATATACTTTTGATTTAAGCGTCATTTCACAAATTAGTTTCCGTAGATGAAGATTCGGTCGACCACGTGTTACAGTTTCTATCAAATTGTACCTATCAACCGGTATACATACATATTTTTGATAAAAGTTAAATTCAGAAAGTGGAATTACATCATTCTGTTTAGAAATAAATGAAAAATACTTCTTTTCAATAGCAATTCTCTGTAACCATTTAAACAATTTCGGTACGCATGGTCTCAGATTTTCATGAAATTTCACACATAAGTAGGGACCAATGAAAAAAGGAAAATTTGACATAAAATTTAATTCTAGGTCATCTGGTTACCATGGCAACGGCCTTTAAAGTTGAGAAATTGGCAAAATTGAGCTTATTTGAAGCTCTATGATTTGGTCTATATGTGACATCAATGGAAGATTTTTTATGCATCCTAAAGATTATGACATAAAATTTTAAATAAGCTCACTAGTAGTGTCTGATATTGTGAAAAAGGCTGGTTACCATGACAACATAATTAGCAAATTTTGATATATTGATTTCAAAATGCTGTTTGTATTTTCCAATTTTCATTCTCTCTTGATGGGCATATGTTAAGAAATTAGGATTTATTTGATAAAATGAGCAAATTAAAAAGAAACCCACTTGTTACTATGTACATAAGTTACCTTGGCAACGGTAACTATGGTCTTTAATAATACTTATTTTACAACTTCAGAGTCATTTAAAAAAAATGCATCATGATGAACAGATAAAAATTGTTGGGAAATATCCAACACAAGGAGCTCTTTCAAAAACCGTGAAAAAGCTATGGGGAACATATGTTACCATGGCAACCATTTTTTATTATTTTCATAAAACAGTAATCATTAATCCCAGGAAGTTCAAATTCAATAACAATAAAGATCAAGTAAGCCTCTATTAAAATACAATAAAAAAGTTTCAAATAATTAATGGTTGCTATAGTGATTTGGCCATGCATTATAAAAATAAGCATTTTTTAAATGTTTTTTTATAGCCTTTTCCTCAAAAAACGAAACAGGCTTACACAACCTTTTTTTACATATACGATAAAGCAAAGTCTAAACTTTACTTTAAATTTTAAAAATTTCAGATTACTTAATTTTTGATGCCCGTATCCAAGGACTCAAAGTGAGCCTATGTGCAAATTTAAACAATCGTTCCCATAGCAACGGGCTATTTCCTGAATATTTTTAAAAAATTTTCTTACGTGTAATGAAAGATCTACTTGAATACATTAATTGATTTTCATCACTTTGAATTAAAATTCAATAATTTAGTAAAAAAGGGACTCTAAATATTGTCCAAAATTGCTCTCATTTTTGCAATTTGAGGTCATGTTGCCATAGCAACGAACAGAAACTTTGTCCCAATAAGAATGCTTATGTTTTATTTGCATAAAAAAACTCAAAATTGTAAGTAATTTATCGTTGAATTTTGAAAAAATGCCAAAAATACTATTTTGATAAGGTACCTGTGTTGTTGCTATGGAAACATATAGATAAGACCATAAACCCAACATTATTATTACTTAACTTGAAAGAGCAATGATCGGGTACTGATAATTCATCAGTGTTTGTTTTAGATTATGCTGCATAAATTAAGTATGTGACTTCAAAAACGCCCAAAAATGCATTTTTTCAATGTTCAAAGTCTGTTTCCATGGCAACCGGATGTGATATTCAGAAAATTTTTATCAAATTTTTACTTTTGGGTCAGACCCAACCTTATGTTCAAATTTTATCAAAATCTGAGACATGCCGTGCCATGCGTCCTTCATAAAAGTGCAAATACTTACAGAGAAAAGCTATTAATATGTAGTGGTAAGACCGTGTATGGAAACCCATTCGTGACAAGTTGAAATGAAAATACGTGAATTGAAGAAAAATGCATTAAGTTTATATAAAATTATTTTTTGACGTTTATGTTGGTACCACAGAGATGTGAATATACATGTAAAGTACATTGGTCAGAGTTTGGGCTCTTTGTTATCTGTGTTTTAAACATTACGATATGCCTTAGGTAAACGTTGTGCAATTTATCTCTTTAAGCATTCGTACTTACTCTTCGTTCAGATTTGTAACTGTTACAAAATCAAGTGGATGCTTTTCAAGATATACTGAGTCAGAGAACCCCTTTGATATCTCCGTGAGATTCAATGGAAAGTCCTCAAGGGTCTCGGGGGGGGGGGCTTTAATTCATAATGCTGTACATAGGCACAAACACCACATTGTCATTATGTAATATTGGTAATTTAATTGGGCAGTTCCAATAAGGACTACAAACGTCCACAATACAACAAATAAAAGGCTATATCACGAAAAGGAACCGTCTGTTGACAACGAAAAATTCAGCGCAACAGGAGCCTTGAATGTTGGCGCGTCAATAGCCGTATTACCCAAAATGCTTTAAAGAAATAAAATTGAAAAAGTGTGAAATGTATGACGCAAAGAATAGTCGGTGAAATGTGTCCAAGAAGAAACTATTCCAACAGCAAAGCATCGATCTTCAACGATGGATGTTAAAGAGTCCAAGATGCGATACAACATAGTAAAAGCTAACTTTTATAACGACGAGACTGATATGTTGACAGCTCAGCGTGAGACCTCAGAGAATAGAGCACCCGTTATTGTGTGGTCATTTCTTTTCTAATATTGCTAAAGATTTGCCTCTCGGTTGGTAGTTTTATGTGAGCGTCTTTAATTCTTTTAAGGTGGCTCAATAATCCAAGAATTCTTTGTCAGAGTCAAAAAAATTATTATGTTTATTTGACATTCATGTCTGATGATTTATATTTGTAATTAAAATTACATATCATCGTTCATTTGATTGACTAGTGGTCCTCTGAATATACATGTATAAACCAATTCCGAGATATGTCGCAAATCAATGAATTTTGATAGATAAATACATGATATAGGGATAATAATTTCATATTCAAACCATTCTTGTGATTATTTTCACCATGATATAATCAAATATGTCTATTTCTTTATAGATAATGCTTTCAAAGAGTAAAATAGCTAAAACTGTTCCCGAAACGTACATTTTTGTGCACCCCCACCCAAAATGAAAATCTAAAAAAAAGTACCCAGTACCCTTATTTGTCATCAAAGTGATAAAAAGTCTTTGTCAGAAGTTAGTTTCTTTTACATATTTCTCAACGACAAACTCTGTTCTTCAAAAATAATAATAAAAAAGTACATGTTTTCGTTCATCCTGATTCAAAATACTTGGTAGTCATAGTAACGATTTTAAGGGGGGGGGGTTAGGGTTGTCAATGATGTTTAAAGAAGGGGCGATTCTGAAATAAGTAACACAGAAGATGAAATTTCTAGATTTAGTTATATTTTAAACGGCGTTTACAATGATAAATAAGCGGTTTTTTTTTCAAAGCACAACGATCGTCGGGTGTCGGAGATACGGAAATATGCATAAGAGACATAGAAAAAGTAAACGGAAGCGTTTTTAAACATTTTGACGTTCAAGGTCAATAAGTAGACGTCACTAACCTCCCTCGTTCTCGATAATACGTGCACTCATCTGTAAAATGGATATATCTTTGAACAAAGCAGGGTTAAAACTAAAAGTCACTCGCTCAAAGTTTTTAAATAGGGAAACTTTATTCGATAGCATCTCGCTGCAAAGTACGATAGTTGACAAAATTGTAGAAAAATTTGTATTACCTAAGATAATTAGAGATAGCAAACTTGAAATATTTCATTTATTATATTGCTAAAATCTCAAAGAAATATCCTGTTTGATCATTAAACTTTAGTTTTTTTACTTGATTTTATTGCCAAGCAACACACGGTTGAATTTCCAATGATGACGTTATAAAAATAATACGTTTACTGCAGTAGCAAGGGTGTCTCACTTACGGGATATTTTTTAATATATGGATTAACGATACATTTGACTATTTATCTATTACACTCAGAATGTAGGTGATAATTTTCTGGTTCCATCGATACCAAACTTGTTGAAATCCGTCCAAAAACAAGCTAATTAGAGGAGTTTGAAGACCGAAACCGCACCCGGTATTATTCGAACCAGTATTGACGCCGGGAATATGATGACGTCAAACGATTATTGAGCCTCCTTAAATGTGGTTGTTTGATGTTCACTATTTGTTTGTATCTTTTCCGTTTCATTTATATAGAAACAATTGCAGAGAATTTAAAAAAATTGTCCATTATAGACAAGGATGAAGCATGAAAAACAATAAACAGACAGTAAAAAAACAAACTCAACAAAAACATACAATATCGTATAATTGCCATCAACGATCAACCAATCAGAAACTAGAGAACCAAAACTAGAAATCAGAGGCTATCCCCCATTGTCATCTATTGTCGTAGCAAACTAACCTGACCGGGCGGAGCTAATACAATCAAGCAATTGTGACGAATTGATACAATTTTAGGGTAGATAGATTATGAATTGCACATCGTAATTAGAGTAAATACTCATTACCTGTAATTTTATATGGCTTTTATCACCTGGTCAGAAGTAAACTCTTCCGATGACCAGGTGAAAATAAGCTCCGCCCCGTCATGTCAGTCTGCAACGACAATACCTGTAGAACGATGCCTTTAAGCTACGTTTATTATTTTGAATAGCGACAACTGTTGTCACAAGGTCAAACAGAGAAAAAAAATGCCATGATTGCCTTAAATGTGATGGGGTCGTATAGGCAGCTACGCTACTTACTTGTGGAACTTAAATGCATTGCATAATTCCATGTTTTGTTGATCATAAAATCTTTGTTATACTTAATTATTTCTAAAATTGACAAAATGCGTCCATATCACAATGTTTGAAATTACCAGAACATAGATAGTACAGAAAAAAAATCATTTTTCAAAATTATTGATGTAAATTTGTCGTCTTCTTTAAAATAAAGCGATACTTTTCATTCATTATATGTTGAAACTTAATTTAGCCGTAATTATTTAGTTTTACACCGTATTGTCACGTTATGTTCCAGCGACAAATAAGACATTTTTATTTTCAAATTGATTTTCGTTTAATTCATTTATAATCCTCTATTTATTCTTAGTTTTCAAAGGAATGTGACAATTCGAACTATACTCAGACACTTTCCTATAAGTCAAATAAGTCAAAAGTAATATGTTTGTCTACGTTTTCTTCAAAATGTTTATTTAATCATTTCCTCAAGCAAATCTCTCATTGATGTCATTTTCTTTATAATGCCGCTTGACTTCATTTACTTTGTTATTTGTTACTGTTAATCCTTTAATTGTTTGTATTGACACTTTCTTTGTTCTTGTATGTGTCGGATTGAGTGAAAGTGAATCGTGTGAGAGAACGAGAGATCTCGGGAGTTAGTTGACCGCCACGGAGCTGACCGGGCGTGATTTGCAGTTGTTCCGGAATTTCCGACTTCTGAAAATTAACTGTTTTTACGTACTGCGGACTTTCCAAGTACAATCAAAATACTTGCATTTTATTTTATGGAGTGAATGTGTGCGTGGATGCAGATTCTATGTTATTTCATATTCCGGAACATAATAAACTAAATTAACTGTCATTGATTGCACCTTCATCATTTCAAGTTTTTGAACAATCACACGCAAAAAACGTCGTTGTGATAAGTGGTGGAGAATCCGGGTAATTTACCCGGGGGTAGTACATATATTTTGTGCTACCTTGATTCCGTACCTCAGACTCTACCAAATTATTCCCCAAGTTATTCCCCAATTTATTTATTTTCACGTGGAGGTATGGAATTACACCAAACTCAGTGTTATCGATGTGGAGAAAACTTAGGACGCGGCCATCTTGGAGTCTGCAAAGGAATGAATAGATGTTGCTTTAACTGCAAGAAGACGGGCCATCTATCGAAAATGTGCAAAATCGCCAAGCAACCATCAGTTAGCGTGATCCGAGTGGTAGCGCGCAAGTCAGAGAAGAAGAAGGACAGAGATAATCGACGATAGACGGAGTTTCATTCAAGGAGAGAACATCAAGCGGAACTTCCGTTCAGTGGCCTAACGGAGCCAGAATTCCTTGCTCTGGAGCTTTCCGATCCGACACCTATTCCTTTTTACCTGAAACCCAAGCACACATCGGTAGCAGAGAAGGTAACCCAATTCACTGAAAATATTCAAAAACTCCAAATGAGAAATGATGAACATTTGGCGAAAATTGACATCTATAAAAAGAAAAATGAATCACTTGAAAAGAAAATTCGGACATTGAGCGACAAAATACTCTTCTTTGAGGCCGAGTTACCGTTGACGCAAAGACTTGTAGATAGGAAAAATGAAGAAATAGCAATGTGGCTGTTTCAAAATGATATAGTGAGTGAGGCATTATCCGAATCCGAAGATGAAGAAGTCAAATTGAAGAAAATTATTGAAGATTTGAAGAACACTCTTTCAGATAAAGACAAAGAAATCGAATCACTAAGAAAATCACATTTTAAACCAGACGTGCCTTAAATCAATCTAGGAACCGCGGAGGAAAGAAGAACCGAGTCCAGAATCACCAACGCCCGGTGGAAACACAAAGTTTTTCTGCGGCCACAAACCAGTCATGGTATTTTGCCGCCAATACCTGTGCTGCCAATGGCATTGTGGGTCAGGGACAACCGGTCTCGTATCCTTGGCAACCAAGACACGGACATAACATGTGATTGACCCTTGGGTCAGGGTCTTCCGATAGAAGGGAGGCATTGTCACGTTATGTTCCAGCGACAAATTAGACATTTTTATTTTCAAATTGATTTTCGTTTAATTCATTTATAATCCTCTATTTATTCTTAGTTTTCAAAGGAATGTGACAATTCGGACTATACTCAGACACTTTCCTATAAGTCAAATAAGTCAAAAGTAATTTGTTTGTCTACGTTTTCTTCAAAATGTTTATTTAATCATTTCCTCAAGCAAATCTCTCATTGATGTCATTTTCTTTATAATGCCGCTTGCCTTCATTTACTTTGTTATTTGTTACTTTTAATCCTTTAATTGTCTGTATTGACACTTTCTTTGTTCTTGTATTTGTCGGATTGAGTGAAAGTGAATCGTGTGAGGGAACGAGAGATCTCCGGAGTTAGTTGACCGCCACGGAGCTGACCGGGCGTGATTTGCAGTTGTACGGAATTCCCGACTTCTGAAAATTAACTGTTTTTACGTACTGTGGACTTTCCAAGTACAATCAAAATACTTGTATTTTATTTTATTTTATGGAGTGAATGTGTGCGTGGATGCAGATTTTATGTTTTTCTTATTTCGGACCGTAATAAACAAATTAACTGTCATTGCATTTTCATTATTTAACATTTGAACAATCACATGTAAAAACGTCTTTTATCGAGAAAACATCTCCTAGTTTATATTGCAGTGAATCGCTTATAACAAAGTTTGGGGTGGGGCACTTTATTTGCCTGGTACTCTTAAGTTTTTCAATCGATCTCTATCAAACTTTCCTTAAAACACATTCACATATCAAAATATTGTTTCTGTATGTTAATTTTTATCTTCGAATTAACATTCTCAATATTGAAGTGAAAGTATTGAAAATTTCAATTTTACCTTTTTATCTTAGAATTTGTGCTCATTCATCCATGAAGTTGAAATTAGAAAAATCAATTTAATCCAAAAATTTTCTTTTGACTTCAATTAGCATATTGACATTGATTTCGGTCAGTTTGACTTTTCATCTATTAAAGGATGATAATTTTTGTTAAAATATCTATTATTTTGAATTTTACTAATTTTCCGCTTTTCTCTGAATTTACAGTAATTCTGACCATACGAATTTTTTACGACAGGTCAAATCTGATGTCCCATGTTATATTCTTTCGTTTGATATAAAAATTAGCCCTGTGTTAGATGGGTTGATTAAAATTTTAGCGACTTGGTTGCTCCACTAAGAGGAATAAAGGGGAGGGGATAGAAAACCACGCTAGGACACCGTAATGAGATCATATAACGAGGGGGGGGGGGCACATTTCAGGAAAAAAATCTGATCCTTTTTCTAACGAAATGTGCCGTTCTCATTTTTCTGATAAAGTTTTCAAATACACATAACGGAACAGTTCCGTTTCCTCTGTACTAGACTCCTCCCTGCTCAATAATATTTGTTCCGCCTATGACGAGGTTATTCATCCCGTTCACTCTCCTTTAATCCTTTAAAATGCAATCGTGCTATATACCGTATATATTATGTTTTAATCGTCAACTTTGACCCTTTAAAAAACCTCCAGCCACAAGAACTAATGGTTGAAGGCAATAATATATGCAGATATTGACATCCGTGCTAGTTGTCTGCATTTACATAACTTTTTCTCAAGTTCTTTATGATTTATGTTTTGTTTCGTTTCGTTTCGATCTGTTTCGTTTCGTTTTGATCTGTTTCGTTTCGTTTCGATTTGTTTCGTTTCGTTTCGATTTGTTTCGTTTCGTTTATGTTTCGTTTCGCACTTTACAGGGACCCTACAAAAAGATGTATACACATACAAAAGTTATTTCAATATCTGCATAAATGGGAGGAAAGATCAGGGAAGTGAATGTTTCGAGTCTTGATGGAGCATATCATATCTCTTTAAGAGATAGGTAATCACAGATTACAAAGCTCACCTCGTAACAGCAAATTTCAATTAAAACATATTTCTAACTACATGTATATTTGCTTTTAAAGGCCAAAACATTCAAATGAAAAAAAGGAGATCAAGGTCATTTTATGAAAGTTTGATCAAAGATACATCCAATATGCAAGTTTGGTACATGAAGCACATATACTTTGCTCAATATTGGCTTTTTAAGGCAAAATCACTCAAGCGGAAAAAGTAAAGATACTGCGCTACCCCAAACTGCTGAACCAAGTCACTCTGAGCTACCCCAAACTTCTTAACCAAGGCACTCAAGCGGAAAATGTAGGTCAGATACTGCATCCGATGCATGGGTTCACCTCAGCATCCAAAAATGAATCACTTCTGCAAGTTTGGTTACTGTACCATCAGTACTTTCACGGCTCCGAACCTTATTATGCAAATTATATGCATACAATCGGAAGAATCTAAAGTCAAGATTTACCCTTACACACGACGGAAAAGAAAATACGTTCCTATTCTAATTTTATAGAAGTCTCGTCTAAAATTTTCTCTCGTGGACTTCCGTTCGAAATTTGAACACGTAGAAATGCCTCTTTCATACTAGTAAACCAACTGTTCAAGAATACAGACACATGGCTCATCTTAAGGTATGTTTTTAAATTGATTTATGTATCACGTGGAACACATATGATGGTATTTTAAATTCCTCTTCTTATCAGAAATTTTCGACCAGGGAGTGCTCCATGTTTTCGTGTGAATGAGTTTCATGATTATTTATCGATGTAAGCGAATGTCTCACAAATATTTGTTCTTTAAAGCCATTCCTGTCTTTTATTACATCTCCATGAACTGCTAAATTTAATAACACACCATGAATTTGAATAAATTTGATGCCAGTGTTAGTTATTATCAGTATCAAATTTCAGTTATGTAGCCTAGTGCTGTAGTGTTGGTGAAAAAAGTATCTGAATTGTTTTAAAATTATTTAAAGGGGATGAATTTCAAATCAATTGAATTTGTATTTATTCTTTACAGTAACATAACCATAATTGCCAGACAAACGAAGGAATATACTCTGAGAAAAGTCTTCATGCGCATGTGTGTATCAGATCCAATGAAAGAAAGTGCAACAGAATAGTGGAATGCTTAGTGCTACTAGTACCGTACATGTAAAGTTGAAGAATGTACTATATGATGTTGGCCACCATGGTGTGAAAATAATTCACTTGTGAAAGCCAGAAAGGAGAATGAAGAAAATTGTTCAAGTGCATATTTCTACACGAAAAATATATTCAATGTGTACATCGACAACATATTCCTTGTGAAACTGTGATCCAGTATAAAATGAGAATTTGTGTTATAATGTAGAGGAATTCATCATCAATAGAAGAATAGTGAGATGGACAGATGAAACTGTATCACAGCCTCTTGCAGTAAACATGCTGATATACAATGTAGCACTGAAGCCAAGGGTAAGTTGTACATATACATGTCTACTAATAAAGTAATATACATGTTATAATAATTTTGTAAATCTTATAATACAAGTACAAATGAGTTAAAGAAGATCCTGACGATAATCTCAACAGCACTCACAATAGAGCACCAATTTGAGCATCGACGGACCCCCAGCAAGCTAGAGGTGGGATCAGGTGCCCGGGAGGAGTAAGCATCCCCTGTTGGCTAGCCGCACCCGCCGTCGATGTTCATGCACGAAAATGAAAAGAATATATAAAATATATGCACTGTCCGAGGCCACGTCTATATAGAAAGTGCTATGGCGACAATGTCAGGGAATAATATTCAAAACACTTACTGTCAAACCCCTCGCGGGGAACTTTTTTACGAGCTCCACACGGCAAAGGGCATAAGTGTGACACAAATGAGTTAAAGAAGATCCTGACGATAATCTCAACAGCACTCACAATAGAGCACCAATTTGAGCATCGACGGACCCCCAGCAAGCTAGAGGTGGGATCAGGTGCCCGGGAGGAGTAAGCATCCCCTGTTGGCTAGCCGCACCCGCCGTCGATGTTCATGCACGAAAATGAAAAGAATATATAAAATTGTACAAATAACATTGTATTTATTTCATATTTTACATGTGTATCCCTTGTCATTCACCTTAAATGGATAATACATTTTAATGGTAAGTTACATGCTTTCATATTTCATGTGTACATGTATTGCTAGAAACAAGACCTTCTCATGCATACCAGAATTTGTGTCCTTGACCTTGGAGAATAACCTACTTTTTAAAAACTTACACCATGGCCATATTCTTTGAATGGTGAGTGATATATAGACATGTGCTTTCCTTGTGACAATTTCCATGGATACCAACTTGTTGTCTTTGTGACCTTGAACTTGGAGATTGACCTACTTTGCTATTATATTTCTAAAGTAATATTACGCTTTTAAGTGATAGGGCTTTCATATTTCTTATAAAAAGTCATATGTATTCCTTGTGATAAGGTCTTCCCATTAATACCAAAATTTTGACCTTGTGATCTTGGATATTGATCAATTTTTGAATAACTTTAACCATGTTAACCTTGCCCTTCGTCATAACATGAATTGCAAGTGATAGGGCTATCATATTTTACATGTGTATCCTTCGTGGTAAGGCCTTCACATTAATTCCTGAATTTTTACCTAGAGTCCTTGACCTTGGAGTATGAAATACTTTTCTACATTACATCTGACAACAAGGGCATTCATGTTCCACAAAAAATGGGTTTAATTTTTCTTATTCCTAAGCCTTGACCTAAAGTAGGGCTTTTACACGTGACACCCATTTTTAGCTCTACTGGTCATAGTCGAGCTTATGCGGTACCCCCTTGTCCGGCATCTGTCCGGCCGTCCGTCCGTAAACAATGCTTGTGCTCGCAACTCCTCTGAAAGTATAAGAGATAGAAATGTAACTCTTTTTGCATAAGACTTGGTCTGTGGTCTAGTTGTGCACTTGACATTTTGTTTGAGCCCCTGACCCCAGGGTCTTAGAAAATGGGTGTGGTCATTTTCTCCTATACGACTATATGTTAGTTACATGTATCTTGTACTCGCAACTTCTCTGACACTATAAATGATGGAGACTTGATTCTTTTTGCAATACGATGAGTCTGTGTTCAAGTAGTTCACCTTATATTTTGTTTGAGTTCCTGGCCCCCAGTGACTAAGAAAATGGATGTGGCCATATCAGAATTCACTTGTCATTAAGTGAATTAAAAAACAACCAGGAGAGCTACAGTCGCGTCAGAGACTTCTGGTTGGGATTGGATCGGGCCTTTCAAATTGGGAAAATTGACAATATTTTCTTCAAAATTGAATATGATAGAATTGGATTGATGCCTTTTCATTTTAAATTTAGCAATTTTTACTTTCTTTTTTTTTTTTTTAGAATTTTCTATGAGGTTCATGTATGTATCAAATTGGGAAAAATTGGTCAATACCAGTAAATAGGGAAAATGATACTTTTTGCATAATTTGAGAATGGTTGATGGAAAGCCCTGTAATTATATTTGTATGTTAGTACTACTACTGAAACTTTACATGTCATGTACACTTATATATACATCATTATGATATATACTACTGCTGCATGTTCTGGTAAATGTATGCAAATTCATTCATTTTAGAGCTTATTTGATATTAAAATGAAGATATAAATGCATTACATCTTTTACTTTCAGAGTGAGACTAACAGCATCTTCTGTACATACATGATGGCTGGACAATAAATTCCTCATTTCTGGGTATCAGATTGGACATCTACCTCGTCCTTAAGTTCTAGTATAGACACTGGAGAAATCACTAGTTGTTTGCAGTCCAGAACATTTGAATATTGAACATGTTTTGTGTTTGCTTTCATGTGTTTACCATGCTTACCGGTACATATACATGAATTGCCTATAAATGCATTGAAAACTTTTAACTTGAGAATAGACCTGCACCTGTTGAATGGGGGAAAAAGATTTATTTATTTCATTATTTTCATAGCAACAATTTATGACTTTAAATTCTAGGTACAAATAGACAGGGACGTATATAAAGTTATATACGTCCTTGATATACATGTAGACATATATATAGACATGTAAATTCATATAAAAATTAAAATATTAATTTCGAAAAGAAATAAGCATATGAAAAATTATAGAGAAAGAAAAATATCCTTTCGCAAGTGCAAAACATGTTGTGTTGTAAATTGATGATACTATTACATATATATCATATACCGGTATTGCAGTTATAGTGATTCTTCTTTAAGTTGAATGATTTTCAGAGTTTTGAATGAAATTTACAATTAAACTTAATAAATCTTATAACTGATACTTATATTCTTCTTGAGACTAGGACACAAATATTCTTAGAACACTGTGATGAAGAAATCTAGTGAGAACATTATGTCATATATGCATTTTCTCTTGAGTCCCTTATCATGAAGCATAGCAAACTTGGCTGATCATCCTTTCACCAATACTGTTTAGAGTGTCTTACCCCATACTGGTAATCATGAATAAAAACATTGATATTTTAAGTTTATTACTCTTCTACACAGTATACATTTGTGTAAGAATATCTAGTAGCTTTGACCTACATGTATACATTTGACCTACTTTCCTATAAATATTTAGGATTTGCTACAACACTGGTCGGGCAAATGATAGATAGATGATATGGTATATATGTGCATTGTGTCAAGAAATTACTTAAGATAGATTTAGATTCAATATGTAACCTTGAACTACACGTTTGACCTTTTTTCTTGGAATTAAAGAATCTGAACTTGGAGAGTGATGTATATATTGAAGAATTTGAAACATGAAGTATCGGAGAATCCTGACCAAACTGAATCATTGGCAGTTGTGAAATGTCTGAGATAGTCTATTAGCATGTCTACTGCTTAAGGTGCTCAGCTGGAGAAAGATGTTTTTCCATTCAATCCTCAGTGAATGCTTAATTTTTCCGCCAGTCATGCGGAAGAATATTTTTGCAAAATATTCCGAGCTGGATTTACAAAAGCCCCCCCCCCCCCCCTCTCCCTAAAAACCAAATGGTTGCACATGTTTACAAGTGCTTATTGGCACATGGACAAGGGAGAGAAAATCATGCGCATAACCAGGCGTACCGTTAGAATGCAGTTGCTCCCACATCGTTTTACAAAAAAAAAAGAATGAAAGAAACATTAACAGATTAACGTAGAAAACTGCCCTGTAAATGAGCAAAATTCATTAGATTCTGAGACTTTGTCCCTTGAATCTCCACAAGGGCTTCTACCTGGACCAACTTGAGGCTGCTTACACTTTAAGTACTCTTGCTAAGCGCCTGAAGATGATTGCATATACATAAAATGTATACATTTTGTACGAGAGAGAGGGAAAAAGATTTCCGTTATTGTACATGCATGTATCTGTTAAAACGGCCAGAATCTAATGAAATTACATTTATTTATATAAAGTATCGTGATTCTATGAGATGAAAAAAATATGTTAGTTTGCTGTGGTTGGGGATTCATTTAATATATTGATATTTATCAAAATTTTGTAAAAATTCAGAATATCATTCCTTTTGCTTGAGACAATTCTGTAGATTGCAGGAGGCGGATACAGGATTTAAGTTTATAGGGGGCGTGGAATACCTCAAAGTCCTTTAGCAGGTTCTTTGGGGAACCCCACTCCCCAGCGGAAAATATATAATGTATATAGCGAGCCAGCGAAATTTTTCAATTATCAATTACTTATAGTATATGTCAGAAACAGACCGGTAAAAAATAATAATAATAATAAAGGTGAGTCGTGGAAGGGGAAGCTATTGAGCATGGAATGGATATTATTAGTTAACCAGTGTTTTACAGGGGGGATACAGAAATATATTGGGTCGATGAAAAAAGTTACAACTTTTTTCATCGACCCTATATATCATGCTTATACCTTCGGAATTTTATTGCAAACCATTATATCGGTTAATAATCTAAATAAAGATACATGACGAGCCAGCGAAAACTTCAGAAATTCGACTTAAACTACCAGAAATTATGTCTACGCATACTTGTTTGAGCCCAAGTAATTCCTTATTTTGACGGGAGGGAAGGGGGGGGGTTGTGCCAATGGATTGGTAGGGTAAAATCAGGATAGATAGATTAAACTTGTTGGAGAATTTTAGATGTAGGTGCCGCCGTGTGCACCCCCCCCCCCTCCCCGCGCTATTGGATGGCGCTAATGCATTAGAAATTATCAGTGTTTTCCTGCGGTTATCGAGAAATATTTATTGATAAATATAGAATTAAAATCTTATGGGTACAAATGTATGCAAAATGGATAATGTATAGAATCGCTCAGTATTCAATCGAAGCGGGGTAAACGAACCGCAACGATAAACTTTGAAACGAACTATAAAAAGTGAAATTCGTGATTCTTCAATGCAGTAACGAATTATCCATGGCTTGAATATTTAAATAGCAAAGTTCAAAAAAATTTAAATGACAATAACATTGGGAGCCGTGACTAAGCCAAATACTGAACTACCCTAAACTTCTTAACCGGACGCGGACACGAAAGCAGACGCGCGGGGGTATAGCATAAGCTCATTCAACATCGTCGAGGTGAGCTAAAATATGGTCAATTATGACCAAATACAAACTTTCTCTGTAAAAACTGTATAATATACAAGACCAAGTTATTTATCAAATATAACCTCAATTTCTACTTACCCCCCAAAAATAACCGACTTTTCCGGTAGGGGACTAAGATACAGAGCGATGCATATGAACATTCTAACATATTCATGGGAAAGTTTTAAATTATTGACTTCCCTACTCAGTGGATGACAAGAAAACATCTGGACGATTTTTAGATATATAGTGAATTTTCCCCTTCACCGTCGTCTACGCTACTTGTAAAGAACGGTGAAATTGGTGGGAAACGTAACCTCATGGTAGAATCTCCACTGTAGAAAATTTACTATAAGGCAGTTTTTCCGGGGGAATCTGCTAAGGGGGAAAACGGCTCTATAATAGAACCACTTATGATTATTTACTATCTGAAATATGTGACTGATGCGTTAGAATTTGTTTTAAATCTTATTTTAAAAAGTAACGAGTTGAAGAAATCTAATTTTCATATTGATGATATCATAATTCTTGCCGAGCGCTTTGTGTTCTTAATTTTTTATTTTCGCTCTAGAGTGCATTTTGCGGGATCAGAATCGGCAACCGAGTGGTGCGGATACATGAGTGGAGCAGTGCAATCAGGCTTACGTGCTGCTACAGAAGTCCTGAATTACCTTTGTCCTCATTCATTGACGTCAGAAATGTATGCAAAGCACTGTTCACATAACAAGAAAGATGTAGTCTCCTTCCGTTTCAGTAGTTTTTCTAGCAAAATTGAAAAATTAGTGAAGGTAACTTTTGGACTTAGCGCTTTGGTTGTAATAGCCTTGAGTGCTAAGAAGGTATATGAGAAGATATATCTCAAATAAGAAACATGGAGGGATTTTATTAAAGAAAATATATTCACTTTGTTGACATTAACTAATCAATACAATACCAATACTAGGAAATAAAAAGCAATTTTGATACAGGCTGAGAAAATATTGGTTGTTAGCGCCACTGGTCAAAGACCAGTCAAGCTTATGCGATCGCCCTGTGTCCGGCATCTATCTGTCAGTCTGGCTGTCCGTTAAACATTTCTCGTTTCCAGAGTCTTGGAAAGTTGGCGTGGTCAATTTCTCCTATATAATTCTTTGTAATCTTGTAAACACCAATTTCAGAAAGTATAATTGATAGAAAAATAATCCTTTCGCATTATTATTAGTCTGTGGTCTAGTTATGCACCTGATATGCATCTTGTGAATAGCTGTGGTCATTTCCCCCGTATAACCGTATGTACTCTTTATGTACACAATTTCTCAGAAAGTATAATTAATAGAAAGCTAATTCTTTTCGGATTATTATCATTCTGTAGTCTGGTTGTGGACCTGTTATTTTGTTAGACTCTCTTATTCTTAGGATCTTGGGTAATGGATGTGGTCATTTTCTCCTAATATAAACTCAATGTAATCTTGTGAACAATTATTCTCAGAAAGTATAATTGATTGAAAGATAACTCTTTTTGCATTATTATCAGTCTGTAGTCTTGATGTGCACATGATATATTGTTTGAGCCCTGAACCCCAACATTTTGGAAACTGGATGTGAACATTTTCTCCTATATTACTCTTTGTAATCTTGTGTACACAAATTCTGAGAAACTAGCATTGATAGAAAGTAATTTTTTGCATTATAATGGGTTTATATTTTAGTTGTACACCTGGCCTCACTTGTATCAAACTTCTCAAATTGAGATTTTCCTCAACCTCAAATCTGCTTGAGGATTCCCTCAGCTGAGTTTTCCTCAAAATCATCTTGTATCAAAATTTTTCAAATCATTTGAGGGGTTCCTCAGCTGAGGAAAGTATATGAGGAAAGACTTGAGGAAATAAGTTATCGTCACCATAGTAACCAAGGCGCAGGGTCGGTACATTTCGCATGTCATCCTTATAGATGTACTTATCAAGGTACTCATTCATGATTCTATTCAGATATAACCTTTCAGTACCTTTATTTAAAGGTTTTAAGGGTATAAAACTCTACTTCCTCAAAGTTGAGGGACTCCTCAAAATTTACCTTGTATGAAAGACATATTTGAGATTATCCTCAACTTGAGGAGAGATGAGAACATTGAAATTTGCCAACTTTCCTCAACTCGTTCCTCAAGTCTAAATCTTAGTTTTCACATATAATACAATAAGAGACTATCTTTTTAAAGTGTATGTTTTGTAGATTAAACAATATTATTTTTATTTGTTACTTAAATCTGTCTTAAATTTGCCTAATTATCCATATTTTTAAGAAATACTACCTCTCCTCAAGTATTTGAGGTAGGTATGGAGCTCCCTCAAATATTTGAGGAAAATCTCTCCTCAAATTGAGGAAAATCTCAAATATTTCTTTCATACAAGGTAAATTTTGAGGAGTCCCTCAACTTTGAGGAAAATTTATTAACTTTGAGGAAAATCTCAACTTTGAGGAAAACCTCAAGTTGAGGTATATTAATATAAGACAAATTGAGGAAAACCTCAAATATTTGAGGAAAATACTCAGATTTGAGGAAAATCTCAAGTTGAGAAGTTTGATACAATTGAGGCCTGGTCTCAATCGTATCAAATTCTCAACTTGAGATTTTCCTCAAATTTGAGTATTTTCCTCAAATATTTGAAGTTTTCCTCAAATTATCTTGTATTAAAGTACCTAAACTTGAGGTTTTTCTCAAAGTTGAGACGTTCCTCAAAGTTAATACAATTTCCTCAAAGTTGAGGGAATCCTCAAAGTTTGCTTTGTATTAGAGAAATATTTGAGATTTTCCTCAATTTAAGGGGGTTCGAGTATCGTTATTTTGACACTGTTTGGATGGTCAAACTAACTTTATTTTTTCTCTAAACTAAACATCTATCTTCAGATATTCTAAAATATATAAAATATATACATCGTGCAGGGCATCTTTTGGGTCTAATACTTGAACGAAGTCGGGTACTCTTAGTGGAAAATCATATTTTGTCCAAATTTTGAGTATATCCCAGGAAAACTAAATTAAAATGAATATAAGGTATCTAAAGTCAAATTTTCTAATGGAAAAAGACTTGTTTAGGAACTACAGGTACATATTATTAGCAGTAGAAGACAAGACAATTGTAATATTTTGAGAAATAGCAATGAAATGGTAAAAAATGTCACAATTTGCGGGCTAATATTTGATGTCAAAATATGCCAGAGACTATATTCATATGCCCTTTAATTAAAGAAATCCCCCTGCAAGGTACCTTTTTCGTCATTTACATGTTTTAAGGGTGAAACAATTTATAAGAATACCAAATTCTAAGGAGTTTCGACCATAACTTTTAAAGATATTGTAAATTTAAATACAAAAATGCTATATTTTAAGCCAAAAATGCATAAAAACCTGTATGACAAAGAAAATAGTTCTGAAATTGAAGAATTTATAATTCAAACATGATTAAATATTTGTCAAACAAACTATTTTAAACATCTGCAATTACTTAAGGCAATACAACGTTATTCGTATATATTTTTGAAATTAGTAATGATGTCACGCGATACCCGAACCACCTTAAGGAGAGATTTTCCTCAAATATTTGAGCGAGCTCCATACCTTCCTCAAATACTTGAGGAAAGGTAAAATTTCTTCAAAATATAAAAAATTAGGCAAATTTAAGTAAAAATACAAATCACATTGTTTAATTTACAAAACAAATACTTTAAAAAATAGTCTTTTGTTGTATTATATGTGAAAACTAAGATTTAAAGTTGAGGGACAAGTTGAGGAAAGTTGGCAAATTTCAATGTTCTCATCTCTCCTCAAGTTGAGGAAAACTTTTATACAAGGTAAATTTTGAAGAGTCCCTTGACTTTGAGGAAGTAAAGTTTTATACTTTTAAAACTTAAAAGAAAAGGTACCGAAAGGTTATATCATGACTGAGTATCTGGATAAGTACATTTATAAGGATGACATGTGAAATGTACTCATTGGTTACTATGGTGAAGATATTAACCTATTTCCTCAAGTCTTTCCTCGAATACTTTCCTCAGCTGAGTAACCCCTCAAATGGTTTGAAAAAAAAATTGATACAAGATGATTTTGAGTAAAACTCTGCTGAGGGAATCCTCAAGCGGATTTGAGGTTGAGGAAAATCTCAATTTGAGAAGTTTGATACAATTGAGGCCTGATATTTTGTTAAAACCCCCTTACCCCTAGGATGTTGGTAAATAGATGTGGTCATTTTCTCCTATATGTATTCTTTATGAACACCAATTCTCAGTCCTTGACTCTAAGGTTCTTTGAAAATGAATATGGTCATCTTCTCCTATATACCTCTATATAATTTTGTGAACAATAATCTTCAGAAAGTATAATTGATAGAAGGTGAAATCTTTTTTCATTACTATCAGTCTGTGACCTAGTTGTACACCTGGTTTTTCTCCTAACCCCCAGGGTCTTGGTAAAAAGGCGTTGTCATTAACTGTGACCACCTGAAAGAAAACACAAATCATGGATGAGCTACTTGCAAACGATCTTTCTCTTTAATAAGTTTCTATTACATATAATGACAAATATGGATAATGACCATATCCCTGTATACAGCACAAAATCGATAATTCAAAAATCAGAAACCGAAGGCATACAAAATCAGGACAAAACAGGAACCAAAGCAAACAAACAAAAACCTCCACCATATGAAAAGAAGCGAACTCCCGATATGGGAGTGAGACCAGGTGCCCAGGAAGAGTAAGCATCTCCTGCTTGCATGCAACACCCGTCGCTTCAATTCGGTAGAACTGTCACATCCGGTTACTTCCATTTTGGAAGATATAGAGTACAATCTTTGGTTGGATGGTTCAAATGGTCTATGACAGAATATCATCCACCATTCTTGAGAGTGGAACATCATAGTGTATGACGAGTTCCCCATATCGACCGTAGAACTTCCTCAGTGACGATGTTAGTCGGTTTAATAGAACACTTAGTATTCTTACTAAATGTACAAACATTCAATGCATATTGTCTATTTATGTTTAGAGATTGCTTATTTTAGTTATTCAGTTTACATAAAACATTACATATATAGGCCATATTTAATCTTGTGATCGTCGTATATAAATCATGTAATTAATTTTTTTGGTTCCATCCTACAGGTATATCATACTTTCTTTAAATAGGTCACGTATTTCATGTTTTGAGTTAATCCTATCTCACGCTTACCTTATAAAGGTCACGTGTTTCAGGGTTTGAGTTAAGCCTAGATACATATCATACATGTCATATATAACCTTATTAAGATACGGAAGTGGTCACGTATGCATATTCTGAGTTAATCCTGTATGATACTTACCTTATTAAGTTTACATATAATGGAGTCTCAACTATTTTTTAAAAAGTCTCTGCTATTTTTTTTTATCACATCTTATATAAAACTAAACATATTTTGCATGATTTTCATAATAGTAATTACAAATCATGCTTTCAAGTGATGTTTTGAGTTTTACTTTAGTTTTTATTATTTTTTTAATGCTCTTAAGGCAAAATATGAGTTAATTAAATCTAACCATTTCAAATCTAAGTGTTGATACCTACTTTGTTATGTGAGATAAGTATTACTTTACTTTGACATTATGCAGGACATTGGCTATGTTGATGCAACTATCCCTGCATTAATGTGTTAATTCTGGCATTTCATTTCTTAATGTGTTTATGCAGACATAATGATAGGTAAATAGCTTATGCAGGCATGAGTTGATAACGGTCTACAGAGCTTATGCAGACATAAGTTGATAACGGTCTACAGAGCTTATGCAGGCATAAGTTGTTAAAGGTCTACAGAGCTTATGCAGGCATAAGTTGTTAAAGGTCTACAGAGCTTATGCAGGCAAAAGTTGTTAACGGTCTACAGAGCTTATGCAGGCATAAGTTGTTAACGGTCTACAGAGCTTATGCAGGCATAAGATTTTAATGGTCTACAGAGCTTATGCAGGCATAAGATTTTAATGGTCTACAGAGCTTATACAGGCATAAGTTGTTAAAGGTCTACAGAGCTTATGGAGGCATAAATTGTTAACGGTCTACAGAGCTTATGCAGGCATAAGTTGTTAAAGGTCTACTGAGCTAATGCAGACATAAGTTGATAACGGTCTACAGAGCTTATGTAGGAATAAGTTGTTAAAGGTCTACAGAGCTTATGCAGGCATAAGTTGTTAATGGTCTACAGAGTCAATGCAGGCATAAGATTTTAAAGGTCCACAAGCATTTCATATACATAACTCAATTATTGAACTTCTTCAGACGTCAGAGCTTATGGTAAGAGCATCTAGAGGTTATGCAGACACTGGACAGCAGCAGTCTTTAAATTTCATAAAGGCTTTGAATCAATGTTAACAGTTTCATGATCAAATATTTTAAAAGAGGTTACAGAACTATTAATGTAGGCAGTCTACGGATCCTATGTGGGAATCTAGAACAGAAAACAATACCTTGTGAACCTTGTTCACCAAACAGACAGACAGAAAAAAGTTGATAACCTCAACGAAAGCTGTAGTAAATCGACTCTGGTTTTCCATTGACATTTTCGCTGTTCATCTTGTCAAGAAGTAAATAAAGAAAGAAACACAGCCTAATAATATGTATTTATATAAAACAACTCATTCGAATGTACATGTGTTATATGTGTATTTAGAATACATGACATTCAAAAAATATGTTTATAAGAATGATTGCAACGAGGTTCTAGTAAGAGAATTAATTCCTATTTAGATGAATTTTTAAATATTTTTCTGTATTCTTATTTCGTGTTGTAAATAATTCATTATTCAGCAAGTCCACACTGTGTATTATGAATGCTCAAATTGGTGCTCTATTGTGAGTGCTGTTGAGATTTCTTTAAAACTCATTTAGTCCTCCATCCAACATGTAGAATAATTTCAGTGCCAAACTATCTAAACTGCACTTCCAAATGGTCATTGCATAATGGCGTCTCTGATGATGATGATCTGAAAATAAAAATTAAAACACATACGTAAAATATCCCCCAGAAATAATTGTACCGCACCCATCTTCTCATAGATCCATCAAACCTTTTCAAGGGCGGTCCAGGATGTGATGAGAGGGATTATAACAATTTTTAGTTGGTCAAGGTGTCATAGTGTACGAACCCTTCGCCCATTTCTACTGTGTTTGACGTTTTTAATATTTCGGATAGTTACATGTGTAATCCAAAAAAAAAAAAAGAAAGCCTGTGTTTGTGAAATACGAATGCCCCCGGTGGTATCTTTGTTAGTATAAACACCATTTTCTTTTAAGTGTGTGAAAGGTCAAGGTCAGGTCACAAGGATAGAAAATGTTGGTATCAATGGAAAAATCTTGGGATAAGGAATACACATGTGAAATTTCAAAGCCCTATTACTTACCACTCTAAATTTAAATTATTCCCAATGTTTTTATTAAAGTAGGTCAAAGGTCAAATTTAAGATAAACAAAATTTTGTATCGATGGAAATGACTTGTCATAACAAAGACACCCGTGAGATATAAAAGTCCTATCACTTACCATTCAAAAGTTATATGGAGGTGTAATGGGCGATTTTAAAAGCAGATAGCAGAAATGATCAAAATGAGTAATTAAATGAAATTCTACCTAGCTGAAACCAAATCAAACTTGATGAAACTTGACATATACCTAGCACAAAGTCTCCTCTTTCGATTGGTATAGCGCATATACCCTTATCGAACCTGGTAAAAGAAGTAGGAGTGCGCATATAGAGGTGTAATGGGCGCTTTTTATAGCAGAAATGATCAATATGAGTAATTAAATGAAATTCTTCCTATCTGAAACCAAATCAATTTTGATGAAACTTCACATGTACCTAGCCCAAAATCTCCTCTTTCGATTGGTATAGCGCATACATTCCTATAGAACCTGGTAGAAGACGTAGGAGCGCGCATATAGATGTCTGATGGGCGCTTTTTATAGCAGAAATGATCAGTATGAGTAAATAAATGAAATTCCTTATATCTGAAAACAAATCAATCTTGATGAAACTTGACATGTATTTAGCCCATAGTCTCTTCTTTCGATTGGTATAGCGCATATACCCCTATCGAACCTGGTAGAAGAGGTAGACGCGCACATAAAGAGGTCTAATCGGCGCTTTTTATAGCAGAAATGATCAATATGAGTAAATAAATGAAATTTCTCCTATCTGAAAACAAATCAATCTTGATGAACCTTCACATGTACTTAGCCCCAAGTCTCCTCTTTCGATTTGTATAGCGCATATACCCCTATCGAACCTGGTAGAAAACGTAGGAGCGCGCATATAGAGGTGTAATTCCCGCTTTTCATAACAGAAAGCAGAAATGATCAATATGAGTAAATAATTGAAATTCTTCCTATCTAAAACCAAATCAATCTTGATGCAACTTGACATGTACCTAGCCCAAAGTCTCCTCTTTCGATTGGTATAGCGCATATACCCCTATCGAACCTGGTAGAAAACGTAGGAGCGCGCATATAGAGGTGTAATTCCCGCTTTTCATAACAGAAAGCAGAAATGATCAATATGAGTAAATAAATGAAATTCTACCTATCTGAAACCAAATCAATCTTGATGCAACTTGACATGTACCTAGCCCAAAGTCTCCTCTTTCGATTGGTATAGTGCATACATCCCTATCGAGCCTGGTAGAAGACGTAGGAGCGCGCATTTATGGCAGAAATGATCAATATGAGTAAATAAATGAAATTCCTCCTATCTGAAAAGAAATCTATCTTGATGAAACTTGACATGTATCTAGCCTTAAGTCTCTTCTTTCGATGGGTATAGCGCATATACCCCTATCGAACCTGGTAGAAGAGGTAGGAGTGCGGATAAAGAGGTCTAATTGGCGCTATTTATAGCAGAAATGATCAATATGAGTAAATAAATGAAATTCTACCTATCTGAAACCAAATCAATCTTGATGAAACTTGACATGAACCTAGCCCAAGGTCTCCTCTTTCGATTGGTATAGCACATATACCCTATCGAACCTGGAACAAGAAGTAGGAGCGCGGTTATAGAGGTCTAATGGGTGCTTTTTATAGCAGAAATGATCAATATGAGTAAATAAATGAAATTCTACCTATCTGAAACCAAATCAATCTTGATGAAAATTGACATGTATCTAGCCCCAAGTCTCCTCTTTCGATTGGTATAGCGCATATACAACTATCGAACCTGGTAGAAGAGGTAGGAGCGCACAAAAAGAGGTCTAATGGGCTCTATTTATAGCAGAAATGATCAATATGAGTAAAAAAAATGAAATTCTACCTATCTGAAACCAAATCAATCTTGATGAAACTTGACATGAACCTAGCCCAAGGTCTCCTCTTTCGATTGGTATAGGACATATACCCCTATCGAACCTAGAACAAGAAGTAGGAGCGCGCATATAGAGGTGTAATAGGCGCTTTTTATAGCAGAAATGATCAATATGAGTAAATAAATGAGATTCTACCTATCTGAAACCAAATCAATCTTGATGAAACTTATCATGTACTTAGCCCCAAGTCTCCTCTTTTGATTGGTATAGCGCATATACCCCTATCGAACCTGGTAGAAGACATAGGAGCGCGCATATAGAGGTCTAATGGGCGCTTTTTATAGCAGAAATGATCAATATGAGTAAATACGAGGGGCATTTGAAAAGTCCTGAATATTTCCTTATAATTTCACTACTTGTGTTCCAATTACTAAGTATTTGGTATCATTTTAAACGTCACGAAAGTACGTACACAGATATGAGCCACACATAACAGTATGATGACGTCATCAACAATTAAATGACGTCATGTAATTAGTACGTTGGTATACTGCATTGAAAGTGGAGGAAAAGGAGATTAATATTTCTACTGAGCAAAGATCGTACTGCAAAATTCGCGCATTAATCGGGTGTACGCCAACGGAAGTAAAAGCCGATTTGGACAAAGTTTATGGGGACCAAGCTCTTTCATATCCTACAGTTTTGAGGTGGATAAAGCGATTTAAGGCAGGCAGGGAATCTCTAGAAGATGACCAAGATCAGGTAGGCCTTTGTCGGCCTATAGTGAAAAAGACATAATTGCAGTGAAAAATGCAATTGAGGAAGATGCTCGTTACACGGTGGAAGAAATATCGGATACTACTAACATTAATTCGTCAGCAGTATTTTCAATTTTAAAGGAACGTTTGAACCTCAGGAAAGTCTGCGCCCGATGGGTCCCACATTTACTTACGGAGGCCCAAAAGGGTCTCCGCGTGGAATCAGCCCTGGAATGTTAGAATTGTATGAAGACTGTGATCAGCGGCGACTAAACGAAATAGTTACTGGGGACGAAACGTGGATTTACTTTTTTGAGCCAGAGACAAAGCAGCATAATAAAGTTTGGATCGGAGGAGATGGTCCGAGACCTCAAATCGCGCGACGAAGTAGGTCTGTAAGGAGGGTTATGTACGCTCTTTTCTTTGATGCCAAGGGCCCACTTACACAAGTTGCTTTCCCTGAAGGAAGAAGTGTCACTGGACTGTTTTATAAAGAAAATGTTTTGTCTAGAGTGGCTGAACACTCTAAAACATTGCGACCAGCGACAGGTTCAAGAGGAATAAAACTTCTTCATGATAACGCTCCGGCCCACAAACCTTGCCTGGTGACAGACTATTTACAGGAAAATAGAATTGCCGTTTTACCACATCCACCATATAGTCCTAACTTAGCTTCATGTGATTTTTGGTTGAATCCTTTGATAAAAGAAGCTCCCCGTGGACAAAAATTTGAAAGCCGCCACGCTATCGGAAGTGCCGTATTTCAGTGTATGAAGGGTATACCTAAGGAGGCGTATAGATCGGCATCCCAAACATGGACTGGAAGGTTAAGAAAGTGCATAGAAGTCAAAGGGGAGTACTTTGAGGGATTGGTATAGAAGATTTTATGGTAATGTCGTTAATCTTAACAAAACGCCTTAACATTCAGGACTTTTCAAATGCCCCTCGTAAATGAAATTCTTCCTATATGAAACCAAATCAATCTTGATGAAACTTGACATGTCCCTATCCCCAAGTCTCCTCTTTCGATTGGTATAGCGCATATACCCCTATCGAACCTGGCAGATGAATGCGCATATAGAGGTCTAATGGGCGCTTTTTATAGCATAAATGATCAATATGAGTAAATAAATGAAATTCTTCCTATCTGAAACCAAATCAATCTTGACGAAACTTGACATGTACCTAGCCCAAAGTCTCCTCTTTCGATTGGTAAAGCGCATATACAACTATCGAACCTGGTAGAAGAAGTAGGTGCGCGCATATTGAGGTCTAATTGGTGCTTTTTATAGCAGAAAGCAGAAATGATCTATATGAGTAAATAAATGAAATTCTTCCTATCTGAAACCAAATCAATATTGATGAAACTTGACTTGTACCTAGCCCAAAGTCTCCTCTTTCGATTTGTATAGCGCATATACCCCTATCGAACCTGGTAGAAGAGGTAGGACCGCGCATAAAGAGGTCAAATGGGCGCTATTTATAGCAGAAATGATCAATATGAGTAAATAAAAGAAATTCTACCTATCTGAAACCAAATCAATCTTGATGACACTTGATATGTACCTAGCCCCAAGTCTCCTCTTTCGATTGGTATGGCGCATATACCCCTATCGAACCTGGTAGAAGACGTAGGATTGCGCATATAGAGGTCTAATGGGCGCTTTTTATAGAAGAAAGCAGAAATGATCAATATAAGTAAATAAACGAAATTCTACATATCTGAAACCAAATCAATCTTTATGAAACTTGACATGTACCTACCACCAGGTGTGCTCTTTCGATTGGTATAGCGCATATACACCTATCGAACCTGATAGAAGACGTAGGATTGCGCATATAGAGGTCAAATGGTCGATTTTTATAGCAGAAAGCAGAAATGATCAATATGAGTAAATAAATGAAATTCTACTCATCTGAAACCAAATCAATCTTGATGAAACTTTACTTGTACCTAGCCCAAAGTAGGAGCGCGCATATAGAGGTTTAATGGGCGCTTTTTATAGCAGAAATGATCAATATGAGTAATTAAATGAAATTCTTCCTATCTGAAACCAAATCAATCTTGATGAAACTTGACATGTATATAGCCCAAAGTCTCCTCTTTCGATTGGTATAGCGCATATACCCCTATCGAACCTGGTAGAAGAGGTAGGACCGCGCATAAAGAGGTCAAATGGGCGCTATTTATAGCAGAAATGATCAATATGAGTAAATAAAAGAAATTCTACCTATCTGAAACCAAATCAATCTTGATGACACTTGATATGTACCTAGCCCCAAGTCTCCTCTTTCGATTGGTATGGCGCATATACCCCTATCGAACCTGGTAGAAGACGTAGGATTGCGCATATAGAGGTCTAATGGGCGCTTTTTATAGAAGAAAGCAGAAATGATCAATATAAGTAAATAAACGAAATTCTACATATCTGAAACCAAATCAATCTTTATGAAACTTGACATGTACCTACCACCAGGTGTGCTCTTTCGATTGGTATAGCGCATATACACCTATCGAACCTGATAGAAGACGTAGGATTGCGCATATAGAGGTCAAATGGCCGATTTTTATAGCAGAAAGCAGAAATGATCAATATGAGTAAATAAATGAAATTCTACTCATCTGAAACCAAATCAATCTTGATGAAACTTTACTTGTACCTAGCCCAAAGTAGGAGCGCGCATATAGAGGTTTAATGGGCGCTTTTTATAGCAGAAATGATCAATATGAAAACCAAATCAATCTTGATGAAACTTGACATGTATATAGCCCAAAGTCTCCTCTTTCGATTGGTATAGCGCATATACCCCTATGGAACATGGTAGAAGATGTAGGAGCGCGCATATAGAGGTGTAATGGGCGCTTTTTAAAGCAGATAGCAGAAATGATCAATATGAGTAAATAAATAAAATTCTTCCTATCTGAAACCAAATCAAACTTGATGAAACTTGACATATACCTAGCCCAAAGTTTTTTCTTTTGATTTGTATAGCGCATATACCCCTATCGAACCTGATAGAAGAAGTAGGAGCGCTCATATAGAGGTCTAATGGGCGCTTTTTTATAGCAGAAATGATCAATATGACTAAATAAATGAAATTATGTCTATCTGAAACCAAATCAATCTTGATGAAACTTGACTTGTACCTAGCCCAAAGTCTCCTCTTTCGATTTGTATAGCGCATATACCCCTATCGAACCTGGTAGAAGACGTAGGAGCGCGCATATAGAGGTCTAATGGGCGCTTTTTATAGCAGAAATGATCAATATGAGTAAATAAATGAAATTCTACCTATCTGAAACCAAATCAATCTTCATGAAACTTGACATATATTTAGCCCCAAGTCCCTTCTTTCGATTAGTATAGCGCATACCCCTATCGAACCTGGTAGAAGAGGTAGGAGCGCGCATATAGAGGTCTAATGGGCGCTTTTTATAGCAGAAATGATCAATATGAGTAAATAAATGAAATTATGTCTATCTGAAACCAAATCAATCTTGATGAAACTTGACTTGTACCTAGCCCAAAGTCTCCTCTTTCGATTTGTATAGCGCATATACCCCTATCGAACCTGGTAGAAGACGTAGGAGCGCGCATATAGAGGTCTAATGGGCGCTTTTTATAGCAGAAATGATCAATATGAGTAAATAAATGAAATTCTACCTATCTGAAACCAAATCAATCTTCATGAAACTTGACATATATTTAGCCCCAAGTCCCTTCTTTCGATTAGTATAGCGCATATACCCCTATCGAACCTGGTAGAAGAGGTAGGAGCGCGCATATAGAGGTCTAAAGGGCGCTATTTATAGCAGAAATGATCAATATGAGTAAATAAATGAGATTCTATCTATCTGAAACCAAATCAATCTTGATGAAACTTGACATGTACCTAGCCCCAAGTCTCCTCTATCGATTGGTATAGCGCATATACCCCTATCGAACCTGGTAGAAGACATAGGAGCGCGCATATAGAGGTCTAATGGGCGCTTTTTATAAGCAGATAGCAGAAATGATCAATATGAGTAAATAAATAAAATTCTACCTATCTGAAACCAAATCAATCTTTATGAAACTTGACATGTACCTAGCCCCAGGTGTCCTCTTTCGATTGGTATAGCGCATATACCCCTATCGAACCTGATAGAAGACGTAGGATTGCGCATATAGAGATCAAATGCCCGCTTTTTAAAGCAGAAAGCAGAAATGATCAATATGAGTAAATAAATGAAATTCTACCCATCTGAAACCAAATCAATCTTGATGAAACTTTACTTGTACCTAGCCCAAAGTAGGAGCGCGCATATAGAGGTTTAATGGGTGCTTTTTATAGCAGAAATGATGAATATGAGTAAATAAATGAAATTTTGCCTATCTGAAACCAAATCGATCTTGATGAAACTTGACATGTATATAGCCCCAAGTCTCCTCTTTCGATTTGTTTGGCGCATATACCCCTATCGAACCTGGTAGAAGATGTAGGAGCGCGCATATAGAGGTGTAATGGGCGCTTTATAAAGCAGATAGCAGAAATGATCAATATGAATAATTAAATGAAATTCTTCCTATCTGAAACCAAATCGAACTTGATGAAACTTGACATATACCTAGCCCAAAGTCTCCTCTTTCGATTGGTATAGCGCATACATCCCAATCGAACCTCATAGAAGAAGTAGGACCGCGCATATAGAGGTCTAATGGGCGCTTTTTTATAGCAGAAATGATCAATATGAGTAAATAAATGAAATTATGTCTATCTGAAACCAAAACAATCTTGATGAAACTTGACTTGTACCTAGCCTAAAGTCTCCTCTTTCGATTTGTACAGCGCATATACCCCTATCGAACCTGGTAGAAGACGTAGGAGCGCGCATATAGAGGTATGTTGGGCGCTTTTTATAGCAGAAAGCAGAAATGATCTATATGAGTAAATAAATGAAATTCTTCCTATCTGAAACCAAATCAATGTTGATGAAACTTAATATGTTCCTAGACCCAAGTTTCCTCTTCCGATTGGTATAGCGCATATACCCCTATCGAACCAGGAAGAAGACGTAGGACCGCGCATATAGAGGTCTGATGGGCGCTTTTTATAGCAGAAATGATCAATATGAGTAAATAAATGAAATTCTTCCTATCTGAAACCAAATCAATCTTGATGAAACTTGACATGTATATAGCCCCAAGTCTCCACTTTTGATTGGTATGGCGCATATACCCCTATCGAACATGGTGGAAGATGTAGGAGCGCGCATATAGAGGTGTAATGGGCGCTTTTTAAAGCAGATAGCAGAAATGATCATTATGAGTAATTAAATGAAATTCTACCTATCTGAAACCAAATCAAACTTGATGAAACTTGACATATACCTAGCCCAAAGTTTTTTCTTTCGATTGGTATAGCGCATATACCCCTATCGAACCTGGTAGAAGAAGTAGGAGCGCTCATAATACAGGTGTAATGGGCGCTATTTATAGCAAAAATGATCAATATGAGTAAATAAATGAAATTCTACCCATCTGAAACCAAATCAATTTTTGATGAAACTTAACATGTACCTAGTCCCAAGTCTCCTCTTTCGATTGGTATAGCGCATACATCCCAATCGAACCTGATAGAAGAAGTAGGACCGCGCATATAGAGGTCTAATGGGCGCTTTTTTGTAGCAGAAATGATCAATATGAGTAAACAAATGAAATTATGTCTATCTGAAACCAAATCAATCTTGATGAAACTTGACTTGTACCTAGCCCAAAGTCTCCTCTTTCGATTTGTATAGCGCATAAACCCCTATCAAACCTGGCAGAAGACGTAGGAGCGCGCATATAGAGGTCTGATGGGCGCTTTTTATAGCAGAAATGATCAATATGAGTAAATAAATGAAATTCTACCTATCTGAAACCAAATCAATCTTTATGAAACTTGACATGTATTTAGCCCGAAGTCTCTTCTTTCGATTGGTATAGTGCATATACCCCTATCGAACCTGGTAGAAGAGGTAGGACCGCGCATATAGAGGTCAAATGGGCGCTATTTATAGCAGAAATGATCAATATGAGTAAATAAATGAGATTCTACCTATCTGAAACATAATCAATCTTGATGAAACTTGACATGTGCCTAGCCCCATGTCTCTTCTTTCGTTTGGTATAGCGCATATACCCCTATCGAACCTGGTAGAAGACATAAGAGCGCGCATATAGAGGTCTAATGGGCGCTTTTTATAGCAGAAAGCAGAAATGATCAATATGAGTAAATAAATGAAATTCTACCTATCTGAAACCAAATCAATCTTTATGAAACTTGACATGTACCTACCCCCAGGTGTCCTCTTTCGATTGGTATAGCGCATATACCCCTATCGAACCTGATAGAAGACGTAGGATTGCGCATATAGAGGTCAAATGGCCGCTTTTTATAGCAGAAAGCAGAAATGATCAATATGAGTAAATAAATGGAATTCTAATCATCTGAGACCAAATCAATCTTGATGAAACTTTACTTGTACCTAGCCAAAAGTAGGAGCGCGCATATAGAGGTTTAATGGGCGCTTTTTATAGCAGAAATTATCAATATGAGTAAATAAATGAAATTCTTCCTATCTGAAACCAAATCAATCTTGATGAAACTTGACATGTATATAGCCCCAAGTCTCCTCTTTCGATTGGTATAGCGCATATACCCCTATCGAACCTGGTAGAAGATGAAGGAGCGCGCATATAGAGGTGTAATGTGCGCTTTTTAAAGCAGATAGCAGAAATGATCAATATGAGTAATTAAATGAAATTCTACCTATCTGAAACCAAATCAAACTTGATGAAACTTGACATATACCTAGCCCAAAGTTTTTTTCGTTCGATTGGTATAGCGCATATACCCCTATCGAACCTGGTAGAAGACGAAGGAGCGCGCATATAGAGGTTTAATGGTCACTTTTTATAGTAGAAAGCAGAAATGATCAATATGAGTAAATAAATGAAATTCTTCCTATCTGAAACCAAATCAATCTTGATGAAACTTGACATGTCCCTAGCCCAAAGTCTCCTCTTTCGATTGGTATAGCGCATACATGCCTATCGAACCTGGTAGAAGAGGTAGGAGCGCGCATATAGAGGTCTGATGGGCGCTTTTTATAGCAGAAATGATCAATATGAGTAAATAAATGAAATTCTACCCATCTGAAACCAAATCAATCTTGATGAATCTAGACATTTACATAGCCCAAAGTCTCCTCTTTCGATTGGTATAGCGCATACATCCCAATCGAACCTGATAGAAGAAGTAGGACCGCGCATATAGAGGTCTAATGGGCGCTTTTTATAGCAGAAATGATCAATATGAGTAAATAAATGAAATTATGTCTATCTGAAACCAAATCAATCTTGAGGAAACTTGATATGTACATAGCCCCAAGTCTCCTCTTTCGATTGGTATAGCGAATATACCCCTATCGAATCTGGCAGAAGAAGTAGGAGCGCGCATATAGAGGTCTCATTGGCGCTTTTTAAAGCAGATAGCAGAAATGTTCAAAATGAGTAATTAATTGAAATTCTGCCTATCTCAAACCAAATCAATCTTGATGAAACTTGACATGTACCTAGCACCAGGTCTCCTCTTTCGATTGGTATAGCGCATATACCCCTATCGAACCTGGTAGAAGACGTAGTAGCGCCCATATAAAGGAGTAATGGGCGCTTTTTATAGCAGAAAGCAGAAATGATCAATATTGGTAAATAAATTAAATTCTACCCATCTGAAACCAAATCAATCTTTATGAAACTTGACATGCACCTAGCCTCAAGTCTCCTCTTTCGATTGGTATAGCGCATATACTTCTATCGAACCTGGTAGAAGACGTAGGAGCGCGCATATAGAGGTCTAATGGGCGCTTTTTATAGCAGAAATGATCAATATGAGTAAATAAATGAAATTCTACCTATCTGAAACTAAATCAATCTTGATGAAACTTGACATGTATCTAGCCCCAAGTCTCCTCTTTCGATTGGTATAACGCATACATCCCTATCGAACCTGGTAGAAGAAGTATTAGTGCAGATATACAGGTCTAATTGGCGCAGAAAGGAGAAATGATCAATATGAGTAAATGAATGAAATTCTACCTATCTGAAACCAAATCAATCTTGATGAAACTTGACATGTGCCTAGTCCCAAGTCTCCTCTTTTGATTGGTATAGCGCATACATCCCTATCGAACCTGGTAGAAGACGTAGGAACGCGCATATAGAGGTCTAATGGGCGCTTTTTCTAGAGGAGATTATCAATATGAGTAATTAAATGAAATACTACCTATCTGAAACCAAAACAATCTTGATGAAACTTGATATGTACCTAGCCCCAAGTCTCCTATTTCGATTGGTATAGCGCATATACAGCTATCGAACCTGGAAGAAGAGGTAGGAGCGCGCATAAAGAGGTCTAATGGGCGCTTTTTATAGCAGACTAGCAGAAATGTTCAAAATGAGTAATTAATTGAAATTCTGCCTATCTGAAACCAAATCAATCTTGATGAAACTTGACCTGTACCTTGCCCACAGTCTCCTCTTTCGATTGGTATAGCGCATATACCCCTATCGAACATGGTAGAATATGTAGGAGCGCGCATATAGAGGTGTAATGGGCGCTTTTTAAAACAGATAGCAGAAATGATCATTATGAGTAATTAAATGAAATTCTACCTATCTGAAACCAAATCAAACTTGATGAAACTTGACATATACCTAGCCCAAAGTTTTTTCTTTCGATTGGTATAGCGCATATACCCCTATCGAACCTGGTAGAAGACGTAGGAGCGCTCATAATACAGGTGTAATGGGCGCTATTTATAGCAAAAATGATCAATATGAGTAAATAAATGAAATTCTACCCATCTGAAACCAAATCAATTTTTGATGAAACTTAACATGTACCTAGACCCAAGTCTCCTCTTTCGATTGGTATAGCGCATACATCCCAATCGAACCTGATAGAAGAAGTAGGACCGCGCATATAGAGGTCTAATGGGCGCTTTTTTGTAGCAGAAATGATCAATATGAGTATATAAATGAAATTATGTCTATCTGAAACCAAATCAATCTTGATGAAACTTGACTTGTACCTAGCCCAAAGTCTCCTCTTTCGATTTGTATAGCGCATAAACCCCTATCGAACCTGGCAGAAGACGTAGGAGCGCGCATATAGAGGTCTGATGGGCGCTTTTTATAGCAGAAATGATCAATATGAGTAAATAAATGAAATTCTACCTATCTGAAACCAAATCAATCTTTATGAAACTTGACATGTATTTAGCCCCAAGTCTCTTCTTTCGATTGGTATAGCGCATATACCCCTATCGAACCTGGTAGAAGAGGTAGGACCGCGCATATAGAGGTCAAATGGGCGCTATTTATAGCAGAAATGATCAATATGAGTAAATAAATGAAATTCTACCTATCTGAAACCAAATCAATCTTGATGAAACTTGACATGTGCCTAGCCCCAAGTCTCTTCTTTCGATTGGTATAGCGCATATACCCCTATCGAACCTGGTAGAAGACATAAGAGCGCGCATATAGAGGTCTAATGGGCGCTTTTTATAGCAGAAAGCAGAAATGATCAATATGAGTAAATAAATGAAATTCTACCTATCTGAAATCAAATCAATCTTTATGAAACTTGACATGTACCTACCCCCAGGTGTCCTCTTTCGATTGGTATAGCGCATATACCCCTATCGAACCTGATAGAAGACGTAGGATTGCGCATTTAGAGGTCAAATGACCGCTTTTTATAGCAGAAAGCAGAAATGATCAATATGAGTAAATAAATGAAATTCTACTCATCTGAGACCAAATCAATCTTGATGAAACTTTACTTGTACCTAGCCAAAAGTAGGAGCGCGCATATAGAGGTTTAATGGGCGCTTTTTATAGCAGAAATGATCAATATGAGTAAATAAATGAAATTCTTCCTATCTGAAACCAAATCAATCTTGATGAAACTTGACATGTATATAGCCCCAAGTCTCCTCTCTCGATTGGTATGGCGCATATACCCCTATCGAACCTGGTAGAAGACGTAAGAGCGCGCATATAGAGGTGTAATGGGCGCTTTTTAAAGCAGATAGCAGAAATGATCAATATGAGTAATTAAATGAAATTCTACCTATCTGAAACCAAATCAAACTTGATGAAACTTGACATATACCTAGCCCAAAGTTTTTTTCTTTCGATTGGTATAGCGCATATACCCCTATCGAACCTGGTAGAAGACGAAGGAGCGCGCATATAGAGGTTTAATGGTCACTTTTTATAGTAGAAAGCAGAAATGATCAATATGAGTAAATAAATGAAATTCTTCCTTTCTGAAACCAAATCAATCTTGATGAAACTTGACATGTCCCTAGCCCAAAGTCTCCTCTTTCGATTGGTATAGCGCATACATGCCTATCGAACCTGGTAGAAGAGGTAGGAGCGCGCATATAGAGGTCTGATGGGCGCTTTTTATAGCAGAAATGATCAGTATGAGTAAATAAATGAAATTCTACCCATCTGAAACCAAATCAATCTTGATGAATCTAGACATTTACATAGCCCCAAGTCTCCTCTTTCGATTGGTATAGCGCATACATCCCAATCGAACCTGATAGAAGAAGTAGGACCGCGCATATAGAGGTCTAATGGGCGCTTTTTATAGCAGAAATGATCAATATGAGTAAATAAATGAAATTATGTCTATCTGAAACCAAATCAATCTAGAGGAAACTTGATATGTACCTAGCCCCAAGTCTCCTCTTTCGATTGGTATAGCGAATATACCCCTATCGAATCTGGCAGAAGAAGTAGGAGCGCGCATATAGAGGTCTAATTGGCGCTTTTTAAAGCAGATAGCAGAAATGTTCAAAATGAGTAATTAATTGAAATTCTGCCTATCTTAAACCAAATCAATCTTGATGAAACTTGACATGTACCTAGCCCCAGGTCTCCTCTTTCGATTGGTATAGCGCATATACCCCTATCGAACCTGGTAGAAGACGTAGTAGCGCCCATATAAAGGTGTAAGGTCACATGGCTGTATAAGCCAATCAAATTTGTAACACACCTCAGGTCACGAAAATTGACGTCAGAGCTACCACGTGTTTACTATGAAATGTTGACAATGACAAGCATTATAAACTTGAATTTGATATAAGTATAATCTTTGAGGATAGACAAAGACATTTCAGAAAATAATGAATATGTGAAATCATTCTTTATATCGAATTTGATGCGATTCTGACCATGGGGGTCCTAAGAGGTAATCATGCACGCATGTACGTAAACAGAGGGTTGTGTACTTTATGTGTAATTATTTTTCGATTTATAAACACAAGGTATACTTTTTTTGTACTGAGAATAAAGAGTTAAGATCAGACTTCAAGACTAGATAGGTGAAAGTGTCCACAATTTTTTTATAAGAAAGAAATGTCACTTATAATTTGGTTGAAAACTGCATAAAATCTTATACAGCTGTCACACCTTAAGAGCGCATTGGAATGTATGTGTAAAATTTGTGCAGAACGAACGCTTGTGGTGTCAATATATCAAAATTTCGACTCAATTATAAATGTTTGATATTGTCTGGTCAATTTCAATCATAATTCATATGTAACACACAACAAAGACTACATGGAATTAAAAGAAAAGGGGGGAGGGGTGTTCTTCAACCCCCTTCCCGCCATTTTCATTCCTCTAATTAATATGGAAAGTAATGTAATGCTACCACGTGTTTACTATGAAATGTTGACAATGACAAGCATTATAAACTTGAATTTGATATAAGTATAATCTTTGAGGATAGACGAAGACATTTCAGAAATGATTCTATTTTTCTTGGTAACTATTCAAACATCGAATTTTGTTGAAAATCAATTACAAAATAAGGCTGTAAACTTCGTTAAACGAATATATTGGGCATATCTTTAAGATAATGGACTAGTGCAGTTAAGGGGGTAGGTTTTATGTTTTGTGAATTACGAGCTGCTATTTGATTAGATGCATTATCTAATGAGCTGTGAGTCTTGTATATATGTTTTAAAGATAAAACAAACTAAAATTTATGAAAAAAAATTAAACACTTTTTTTTCTCAATTTTTAATTGAATGTTTCTATGTTTTCTAACTTTTACTTACGGACACCTGAATCGAGCTCATATAATTTTCAAATATAAACAAAAAGTATTGATAATGATAAATCTAGTCATTAGAAAGTTAAATGAAGATCATGTGACATAGTTGATGCAAATTTGTGTTTCTAAAAACGAATAAATGAGGAAAATTAAAAGCAAGGAAAATTGTGTATTTCGCCAGCTTTTACACAATAGGGTTACCTCCGATAGCACCGTATTTCATGGAGACGGATGAACATATTTTGTTGAAACTTGGAACATGATAAAGGTAGGTATTGATGTATATAATAACATTGTGAATTTGATTCAGATGTGAAAAGGTGAGCATCTTAAGAGCGCATTGGAATGTATGTGTAAAATTTGTGCAGAACGAACGCTTGTGGTGTCAATATATCAAAATTTCGACTCAATTATAAATGTTTGATATTGTCTGGTCAATTTCAATCATAATTCATATGTAACACACAACAAAGACTACATGGAATTAAAAGAAAAGGGGGGAGGGGTGTTCTTCAACCCCCTTCCCGCCATTTTCATTCCTCTAATTAATATGGAAAGTAATGTATTTTGTCGCCGTAATGATTCTATTTTTCTTGGTAACTATTCAAACATCGAATTTTGTTGAAAATCAATTACAAAATAAGGCTGTAAACTTCGTTAAACGAATATATTGGGCATATCTTTAAGATAATGGACTAGTGCAGTTAAGGGGGTAGGGGTTATGTTTTGTGAATTACGAGCTGCTATTTGATTAGATGCATTATCTAATGAGCTGTGAGTCTTGTATATATGTTTTAAAGATAAAACAAACTAAAATTTATGAAAAAAAATTAAACACTTTTTTTTCTCAATTTTTAATTGAATGTTTCTATGTTTTCTAACTTTTACTTACGGACACCTGAATCGAGCTCATATAATTTTCAAATATAAACAAAAAGTATTGATAATGATAAATCTAGTCATTAGAAAGTTAAATGAAGATCATGTGACATAGTTGATGCAAATTTGTGTTTCTAAAAACGAATAAATGAGGAAAATTAAAAGCAAGGAAAATTGTGTATTTCGCCAGCTTTTACACAATAGGGTTACCTCCGATAGCACCGTATTTCATGGAGACGGATGAACATATTTTGTTGAAACTTGGAACATGATAAAGGTAGGTATTGATGTATATATAACATTGTGAATTTGATTCAGATGTGAAAAGGTGAGCATCTTAAGGTCACATGGCTGTATAAGCCAATCAAATTTGTAACACACCTCAGGTCACGAAAATTGACGTCAGAGCTACCACGTGTTTAATATGAAATGTTGACAATGACAAGCATTATAAACTTGAATTTGATATAAGTATAATCTTTGAGGATAGACGAAGACATTTCAGAAAATAATGAATATGTGAAATCATTCTTTATATCAAATTTGATGCGATTCTGACCATGGGGGTCCTAAGAGGTAATCATGCACGCATGTACGTAAACAGAGGGTTGTGTACTTTATGTGTAATTATTTTTCGATTTATAAACACAAGGTATACTTTTTTTGTACTTAGAATAAAGAGTTAAGATCAGACTTCAAGACTAGATAGGTGAAAGTGTCCACAATTTTTTTATAAGAAAGAAATGTCACTTATAATTTGGTTGAAAACTGCATAAAATCTTATACAGCTGTCACACCTTAAGAGCGCATTGGAATGTATGTGTAAAATTTGTGCAGAACGAACGCTTGTGGTGTCAATATATCAAACTTTCGACTCAATTATAAATGTTTGATATTGTCTGGTCAATTTCAATCATAATTCATATGTAACACACAACAAAGACTACATGGAATTAAAAGAAAAGGGGGGAGGGGTGTTCTTCAACCCCCTTCCCGCCATTTTCATTCCTCTAATTAATATGGAAAGTAATGTATTTTGTCGCCGTAATGATTCTATTTTTCTTGGTAACTATTCAAACATCGAATTTTGTTGAAAATCAATTACAAAATAAGGCTGTAAACTTCGTTAAACGAATATATTGGGCATATCTTTAAGATAATGGACTAGTGCAGTTAAGGGGGTAGGGGTTATGTTTTGTGAATTACGAGCTGCTATTTGATTAGATGCATTATCTAATGAGCTGTGAGTCTTGTATATATGTTTTAAAGATAAAACAAACTAAAATTTATGAAAAAAAATTAAACACTTTTTTTTCTCAATTTTTAATTGAATGTTTCTATGTTTTCTAACTTTTACTTACGGACACCTGAATCGAGCTCATATAATTTTCAAATATAAACAAAAAGTATTGATAATGATAAATCTAGTCATTAGAAAGTTAAATGAAGATCATGTGACATAGTTGATGCAAATTTGTGTTTCTAAAAACGAATAAATGAGGAAAATTAAAAGCAAGGAAAATTGTGTATTTCGCCAGCTTTTACACAATAGGGTTACCTCCGATAGCACCGTATTTCATGGAGACGGATGAACATATTTTGTTGAAACTTGGAACATGATAAAGGTAGGTATTGATGTATATTATAACATTGTGAATTTGATTCAGATGTGAAAAGGTGAGCATCTTAAGGTCACATGGCTGTATAAGCCAATCAAATTTGTAACACACCTCAGGTCACGAAAATTGACGTCAGAGCTACCACGTGTTTAATATGAAATGTTGACAATGACAAGCATTATAAACTTGAATTTGATATAAGTATAATCTTTGAGGATAGACGAAGACATTTCAGAAAATAATGAATATGTGAAATCATTCTTTATATCAAATTTGATGCGATTCTGACCATGGGGGTCCTAAGAGGTAATCATGCACGCATGTACGTAAACAGAGGGTTGTGTACTTTATGTGTAATTATTTTTCGATTTATAAACACAAGGTATACTTTTTTGTACTTAGAATAAAGAGTTAAGATCAGACTTCAAGACTAGATAGGTGAAAGTGTCCACAATTTTTTTATAAGAAAGAAATGTCACTTATAATTTGGTTGAAAACTGCATAAAATCTTATACAGCTGTCACACCTTAAGAGCGCATTGGAATGTATGTGTAAAATTTGTGCAGAACGAACGCTTGTGGTGTCAATATATCAAAATTTCGACTCAATTATAAATGTTTGATATTGTCTGGTCAATTTCAATCATAATTCATATGTAACACACAACAAAGACTACATGGAATTAAAAGAAAAGGGGGGAGGGGTGTTCTTCAACCCCCTTCCCGCCATTTTCATTCCTCTAATTAATATGGAAAGTAATGTATTTTGTCGCCGTAATGATTCTATTTTTCTTGGTAACTATTCAAACATCGAATTTTGTTGAAAATCAATTACAAAATAAGGCTGTAAACTCGTTAAACGAAATATATTGGC
>VSWD01000010.1:46834660-46856128 GCA_033119305.1 Pinctada imbricata
GGGATATATGCGCTATACCAATCGAAGAGGAGATTGGGGCTAGATACATGCCAAGTTTCATCAAGATTAATTTTGTTTCAGATATAGGTAGAATTTCATTCATTTACTCATATTGATCATTTCTGCTATAAAAAGCGCCCATTAGACCTCTATATGCGCGATAATATCTTTTATCAGGTTCGAAGGGGTATTCGCTATACCAATCAAATGAGGAGACTTGGGGATAGGTACATGTCAAGTTTCATCAAGATGATTTGGTTCAGATAGGGAGAATTTCATTCGTTTACTCATATTGATATTTCTGCTTTCTGCTATAAAAAGCGCCCATTAGACCTCTACATGCACGCTCCTACGTCTTCTTGCAGGTTCGATAGGGGTATATGCGCTATACCAATCGAAAGAAAAGACTTGAGGCTAGGTACATGTGAAGTTTCATCAAGATTGATCTGGTTTCACATAGGTAATTTCATTTTGATCATTTCTCTCTATTGATCATTTCTACTATAAAAAGCGCCCATTAGACCTCTATATGCGCGATAATAGTCCGTCTACGAAGGTTCGATAATGGTTTATTATGCGCTTACCAATCAAAAGAAGGAAAAACGTTGGGCTAGGTAAATTGGTCAAGTTTCTCCTCAAGATTGAATCTGGTTTCTCATAGGTTAGAAATTCATTATTTACTCAATATTGATCATCTTCTAATATAAAAAGCGCACATTAGACCTCTATGTGCGCGATAAGGTCCTTCTACCAGGTTCGATATGCGTTCTCCTACCGTCTTCTAACCAAGTTCGATAAAGGGGTATATAATGCGCTATAACAATCGAAAGACAAACTTGGGGCTTAGGTACATATCCAAGAGTTTCATCAAGATTGATTTGGTTTCACATAGGTAGAATATCATTTACTTACTCATATATGAATCATTTCTGCTATAAAAAAGCGCGCCATTAAGATATCTGGATATGCACGACTGTATACTGTCTTCTACACGGGTTCGAGAGTGGTATATCCGCTATTCCAATCAAAAGAGGAGACTAGGTACATGTCAAGTTTCATCAAGATTGATTTGGTTTCAGATAGGTAGAATTTCATTTATTTACTCATATTGATAATTTCTGCTATAAAAAGCGCCCATTAGACCTCTATATGCGCGCTCCTACGTCTTTTACCAGGTTCGATATTCATGTATGCACTATTCCAATCGAAAGAGGAGACTTGGAGCTAGGTACATGTCAAGTTTCATCAAGATAGATTTTGTTTCAGATAGATTGAATTTGCTTTATTTACTCATATTGATCATTTCTGTATACAAGGCGCCCATTAGACATCTATATGCGGGCTCGTACGTCTTCTACCAGGTTCGATAGGGATGTATGCGCTATTTCAATCGAAAGAAGAGACTTTGGTCTAGGTACATATCAAGTTTCATCAAGATTGATTTGGTTTCAGATAGGTATGAATTTCATTTATTTACTCTATTGATTATTTCTGCTATAAAAAGCGTCCATTAGACCTATATGCGCGCTCCCACGTCTTATACCAAGTTTGATACGGGTATATGCGCTATACCAATCGAAAGAGGAGACTTGGGGCTAGGTACATATCACGTTTTATCAAGATTGATTTGGTTTCACATAGGTAGAATTTCATTTATTAAGTCATATTCATCATTTCTGCTATTAAAAGCGCCCATTAGACCTCCATATGCGCGCTAATACTTCTTGTACAAGGTTCGATAGGGGTATATGCGATATACCAATCAAAAGAGGAGACTTGGGGATAGGTACATGTCAAGTTTCATCAAGATTGATTTGGTTTCAGAGAGGTAGAATTTCATTCATTTACTCATATTGATCATTTCTGCTATAAAAAGTGCCCATTAGACCTTTATATGGGGGCACCTACGTCTTATCCCAGCTTCGATAGGGGTATATGCGCTATACCAATCGAAAGAGGAGACCTGTGGCAATATACATGTCATATTTCATCAAGATTGATTTGGTTTCAGAGAGGTAGAATTTCATTCATTTACTCATATTGATCATTTCTGCTTTCTGCTATAAATAGAGCACATTAGACCTCTATATGTGCGATCCTACATCTTCTACCAGGTTCGATAGGGGTATATGCGCTTCACCAATCGAAAGAGGATACTTGGGGCTAGGTACATGTCAAGTTTCATAAAGATTGATTTGGTTTCACATAGGCAGAATTTCATCTATTTACTCATATTGATCATTTTTTGCTCTAAAAAGCGATCATTAGACCTCTATATGCGCGCTAATACTTCTTCTACGAGGTTCGATAGGGATGTATGCGCTATAGAAATCAAAAGAAGAGTCTTTGGTCTAGGTACATTTCAACTTTCATCAAGATTGATTTGGTTTCTGATAGGTAGAATTTCATTTATTTACTCATATTGATCGTTTCTGCTATAAAAAGCGCACATTAGACCTCTATATGCGCGCTAATACTTCTTCTTCGAGGTTCGATAGGGATGTATGCGCTATACCAATCGAAAGAGGAGACTTGGGACTAGATACATGTCAAGTTTCATCAAGATTGATTTGGTTTCAGATAGGTAGAATTTCATTCATTTACTCATATTGATCATTTCTGCTTTCTGCTATAAAAAACGCCCATTACACCTCTATATGCGCGCTAATACATCTTCTACCAGGTTCGATAGGGGTATATGCGCTATACCAATCGGAAGAGGAGACTTGGGGCTAGATACATGCCAAGTTTCATCAAGATTAATTTTGTTTCAGATAGGTAGAATTTCATTCATTTACTCATATTGATCATTTCTGCTATAAAAAGCGCCCATTAGACCTCTATATGCGCGATAATACGTCTTTTATCAGGTTCGAAAGGGGTATATGCGCTATACCAATCAAATCAGGAGACTTGGGGATAGGTACATGTCAAGTTTCATCAAGATTGATTTGGTTTCAGATAGGGAGAATTTCATTCATTTACTCATATTGATCATTTCTGCTTTCTGCTATAAATAGAGCACATTAGACCTCTATATGTGCGATCCTACATCTTCTACCAGGTTCGATAGGGGGTATATGCGCTTCACCAATCGAAAGAGGATACTTGGGGCTAGGTACATGTCAAGTTTCATAAAGATTGATTTGGTTTCACATAGGCAGAATTTCATCTATTTACTCATATTGATCATTTTTTGCTCTAAAAAGCGATCATTAGACCTCTATATGCGCGCTAATACTTCTTCTACGAGGTTCGATAGGGATGTATGCGCTATAGAAATCAAAAGAAGAGTCTTTGGTCTAGGTACATTTCAAGTTTCATCAAGATTGATTTGGTTTCTGATAGGTAGAATTTCATTTATTTACTCATATTGATCGTTTCTGCTATAAAAAGCGCACATTAGACCTCTATATGCGCGCTAATACTTCTTCTTCGAGGTTCGATAGGGATGTATGCGCTATACCAATCGGAAGAGGAGACTTGGGGCTAGATACATGCCAAGTTTCATCAAGATTAATTTTGTTTCAGATAGGTAGAATTTCATTCATTTACTCATATTGATCATTTCTGCTATAAAAAGCGCCCATTAGACCTCTATATGCGCGATAATACGTCTTTTATCAGGTTCGAAAGGGGTATATGCGCTATACCAATCAAATGAGGAGACTTGGGGATAGGTACATGTCAAGTTTCATCAAGATTGATTTGGTTTCAGATAGGGAGAATTTCATTCGTTTACTCATATTGATCATTTCTGCTTTCTGCTATAAAAAGCGCCCATTAGACCTCTACATGCACGCTCCTACGTCTTCTTGCAGGTTCGATAGGGGTATATGCGCTATACCAATCGAAAGAAAAGACTTGAGGCTAGGTACATGTGAAGTTTCATCAAGATTGATCTGGTTTCACATAGGTAGAATTTCATTTTGATCATTTCTACTATATTGATCATTTCTACTATAAAAAGCGCCCATTAGACCTCTATATGCGCGATAATAGTCTTCTACGAAGTTCGATAATGGTTTATGCGCTTTACCAATCAAAAGAGGAAACGTTGGGCTAGGTACTTGTCAAGTTTCCTCAAGATTGATCTGGTTTCTCATAGGTAGAATTTCATTTATTTACTCATATTGATCACTTCTAATATAAAAAGCGCACATTAGACCTCTATGTGCGCGATAATGTCTTCTACCAGGTTCGATATGCGTTCTCCTACGTCTTCTACCAAGTTCGATAGGGGTATATGCGCTATACCAATCGAAAGACAAGACTTGGGGCTAGGTACATATCAAGTTTCATCAAGATTGATTTGGTTTCACATAGGTAGAATATCATTTACTTACTCATATTGATCATTTCTGCTATAAAAAGCGCCCATTAGATCTCTATATGCACGCTTATACTTCTTCTACCGGGTTCGAGAGTGGTATATCCGCTATTCCAATCAAAAGAGGAGACTAGGTACATGTCAAGTTTCATCAAGATTGATTTGTTTTCAGATAGGTAGAATTTTATTTATTTACTCATATTGATAATTTCTGCTATAAAAAGCGCCCATTAGACCTCTATATGCGCGCTCCTACGTCTTTTACCAGGTTCGATATTCATGTATGCACTATTCCAATCGAAAGAGGAGACTTGGAGCTAGGTACATGTCAAGTTTCATCAAGATAGATTTTGTTTCAGATAGATTGAATTTGCTTTATTTACTCATATTGATCATTTCTGTATACAAGGCGCCCATTAGACATCTATATGCGGGCTCGTACGTCTTCTACCAGGTTCGATAGGGGTGTATGCGCTATTTCAATCGAAAGAAGAGACTTTGGTCTAGGTACATGTCAAGTTTCATCAAGATTGATTTTGTTTCAGATAGGTAGAATTTCATTTATTTACTCATATTGATCATTTCTGCTATAAAAAGCGTCCATTAGACCTATATGCGCGCTCCCACGTCTTATACCAAGTTTGATACGGGTATATGCGCTATACCAATCGAAAGAGGAGCTTGGGGCTAGGTACATATTCCGTTTATCAAGATTGATTTGGTTTCAGATAGCGAATTTTCATTTCATTTACTCATATTGCTCTTTCTGCTTTCAGCTAAAAAGCGCCCTTACACCTCATATGCGCGCTAATCATCTTCTACGAGGTTCGATAGGGGTATATGCGCTATACCAATCGGAAGAGGAGACTTGGGGCTAGATACATGCCAAGTTTCATCAAGATTAATTTTGTTTCAGATAGGTAGAATTTCATTCATTTTCTCATATTGATCATTTCTGCTTTCTGCTATAAAACGCGCCCATTAGACCTCTATATGGACGCTGCTACGTCTTCTAGCAGATTTGATAGGGGTATTTGCGCTATACCAATCAAAAGAAAAGACTTGAGGCTCGGTACATGTGAAGTTTCATCAAGATTGATCTGGTTTCACATAGGTAGAATTTCATTTATTTACTCATTTTGATCATTTTTGCTATAAAAAGCGCCCATTAGACATCTATATGCGCGATAATAGTCTTCTACGAGGTTCGATAATGGTTTATGCGCTATACCAATCGAAAAAGGAAACTTTTGTCAAGTTTCATCAAGATTGATTTGCTATGAGATAGGCAGAATTTCATTTATTTACTCATATTGATCATTTGTGCTATAAAAAGCGCCCATTAGACCTCTATGTGCGCGATAATACTTCTTCTACCAGGTTCGATAGGAATGTGTGCGCTATACCAATCGAAAGAAGAGACTTGGGGCTAGGTACATGTCAAGTTTCGTCAAGATTGATTTTGTTTCAGATAGGTAGAATTTCATTTATTTACTCATATTGATCATTTCTGCTATAAAAAGCGCCCTCTATACGCGCGCTTCTACGTCTTCTACCTGGTTCGATAGGAGTATATGCGCTATAACAATCGAAAGAGGAGACTTGGGGCTAGGTACATGTCACGTTTCATCAAGATTGATTTGGTTTCAGATAGGTAGAATTTCATTCATTTACTCATATTGATCATTTCCTCTATAAATAGCGCCCATTACACCTCCATATGCGCACTCCTACGTCTTCTACCAGGTTCGATAGGGGTATATGTGCTATATAAATCGAAAGATTAGACTTGGGGCTAGGTACATGTCAAGTTCATCAAGATTGATTTGGTTTCAGATAGGTATAATTTCATTTATTTACTCATATTGATTATTTCCTCCATAAAAAGCGCCCATTAGAACTCTATATGCGCGCTCCTACGTCTACAACCAGGTTCGATATCGACGTATGCGCTATACCAATCGAAAGAGGGTACTAGGGGCTAGATACATGTCAAGTTTCATCAACATTGATTTGGTTTACGAGAGGTAGAATTTCATTTATTTACTCATATTGATCATTTCTGCTATAAAAAGCGCCCATTAGACGCTTATATGCGCGCTCCTATGTCTTCTACCATGTTCGATAGGGGTATATGCGCTATACTTATCAAAAGAAGAGACTTGGGGCTAGTTACGTGTCAAGTTTCATCAAGATTGATTTTGTTTCAGATAGGTAGAATTTCATTTATTTAATCATATTGATCATTTCTGCTACAAAGTGCCCATTAGACCTCTACATGCGCGCTCCTACTTCTTCTACCAGGTTCGATAGGGGTATATGCGATATACCAATCGAAAGAGGAGACATGCTGCTGGTATAGTATTTCATTTATTTACTCATATTGATCAATTCTGCTATAAAAATCGCCCATTAGACCTCTATATGCGCGCTCCTACGTCCTCTACCAGGTTCGATATCGAAGTATGCGCTATACCAATCGAAAGAAGAGACTTGGGGCTAGGAATATGTCAAGTTTCATTAAGATTGATTTGGTTTACGATAGGTAGAATTTCATTTATTTACTGAATTTGATCATTTCTATTATAAAAAGCGCCCATTAGACCCTATCTGCGTGTTCATACCTCTCCTACCAGTTTCGATAGGGGTATATGCGCTATACTAATCGAAAATGGATATTTGGGGCTAGGTACATGTCAAGTTTCATCAAGATTGATTTGGTTTCACAAAGGTAGAATTTCATTCATTTACTCATATTTATTATTTCCTGTATAAAAAGCGCCCATTACACCTCTATATGCGCGCTCCTACGTCTTCTAACAGGTTCGATAGGGATGTTTCATCAAGATTGATTTGGTTTCAGAAAGGTATAATTTCATTTATTTACTCATATTGATCATTTCTGCTACAAAAAGCGCCCTCTATATGCGCGCTCCTTCGTCTTCTACCTGGTTCGATAGGGGTATATGCGCTATACAAATCGAAAGAGGAGGCTTTGGGCTAGGTATATATCAATTTTCATCATGATTGATTTGGTTTCAGATAGGCAGAAATTCATTTATTTACTCATATTGATCATTTCGGCGATAAAAAAGCGCATATTAGACTTCTATATGCGCGTTCCTACGTCTTGTACCAGGTTCGATAGGGGTATATGCGCTATACCAATCAAAAGAGGAGACTTGGGGCTAGGTACATGTCAAGTTTCATCAAGATTGATTTTGTTTCAGATAGGTAGAATTTCATTTATTCACTAATATTTATCATTTCTGCTATAAAAAGCGCCCATTAGACCTCTATATGCGCGCTCCTACGTCTTCTACCAGGTTCGATAGGGGTATATGCGCTATACCAATCGAAAAAGCATACTTGGGGCTAGGTACATGTCAAGTTTTAACAAGATTGATTTGGTTTCATATAGGTAGAATTTCATTCATTTACTCATATTGATCATTTCCTCTATAAATAGCGCCCATTACACCTCCATATGAGCGCTCCTACCTCTTCTACCAGGTTCGATAGGGGTATATGCGCTATACCAATCAAAAGAGGAGACTGAAGGCTAGGTCCATGTCAAGTTTCATCAAGATTGATTTGGTTTCAGATAGGTAGAATTTCATTCATTTTCTCATATTGATCATATCCTCTATAAAAAGCGCCAGTAAGACCTCTATATGCGTGCTCGTACGTCTTCTACCAGGTTCGATAGGGATGTATCCGCTATACCGATCGAAAGAAGAGACTTTGGGCTAAGTACATCTTAAGTTTCATCAAGATTGATTTGGTTCCAGATAGGTAGAATTTCATTTATTTACTGATAATGATCATTTCTGCTATAAAAAGCGCCCATTAGACCTCTATATGCGCGTTCCTTCGTCTTCTACCAGGTTCGATAGGGGTATATGCGCTATACCAATCGAAAGAGGAGACTTGCTGCCAGGTACATGTCAAGTTTCATTAAAATTGATTTGGACTCAGATAGGTAGAATTTCAGTCATTTACTCATATTGATCATTTCCTATATAAAAAGCGCCCATTACACCTCTATATGCGCGCTCCGACGTCTTTTACCACGTTCGATAGAGGTATATGCGCTTTACCAATCGCAAGAGGAGACTTGGGGATAGGCACATGTCAAGTTTCATCAAAATTGATTTGGTTTCAGATACGCAGAATTTCATTTATTTACTCATATTGATCATTTCTGCTATAACAATAGGCCCATACGTGCTTCCGTTCTGAAGAAGAAGTTTGTCAAAGGAGGGTTCCCCCCGTGACCTATTTTTGCCTCTGGTGGTGCCACTTGTTGACAGATCCGGACAAAAAACAACAATACTTGTAGGGGACCATGATTACTTTATTCCTACCAAGTTTCATGAAAACTGTTCTGCGGTTCTGGAGAAGAAGTTGAATATGTATAAAAATCATCACCCCTCTTCTTCTTGAGTAATCTAAGTAACCCGAGACAGACAGTTATACAGAAGCTAAAGCAAAATCCTGCTGATAAGTTAGAGCCTTCTCTGCCTCCTCTCACTACGTTATGTAAATGTGAAGATCTGTTTTTACATTAATATTTTGAGCTGCTCTCAATATTTTATTTTCAAAGTTTTATATCTAAGTCTTCACAAGATGAATTTGAAAATGCTTATTCATCTTTTTTGAATTATTTAATTTCCATTTGCATACTCATTTAATAATTTAAGATATATAACATTCAAATGAATCGATAATCCAAGAATTTAAACCTCAAAAAGATATATCTTTATTTAAGAAAGACAACTCTTGCATAAATGAGTTCTACTGCCTCTTATACGAAACTAAAGTTACCAGGGTTTAAAATTCCTCATATAGATAAAAGAAGTACCAGAAGTTGAACCCACAAGCCTTGGGTCCTTGTGCACAGTAAACATATCTATTCATGACTGAAAAAATACTGATAAAAATCTGTTCACCAGTTCTGTAGAAGAAGTTGAATATGTATAAAAATCGCCACCCCAACCCCCCCTTACATTTTCACATAAGAAAAAAATTTCATAAAAAATCAAAAACTTAAAATTTTAGTATAAAATACATATCAAAGCAATGCTCAGGTGAGCTAAAAATTGTTGGGGTCCCGCCGGGGTTTGAAACCACTCCCCATGGGTCCACTGGGCATGGAAAACATACATTATACCTATGTAAAATCTTTGCCTGTGGTGGCGCCACCTGTTGAGGGATCCGGACGAAAAACAACAACAAAATTCCCTTTAGCCATTCTTGAGAAGAAGTCGAAAATGTGAAAAGTTTACGAGAGACACACGACAGACGACACACGAAACACGACGGACGCCGGACGCCGGACGGATCGCTATGACAATAGCTCACTAGAGCCTTTGGCTCAGGTGAGCTAATAAGGGGAAAAAATTTGTTGGGGTCCCGCCGGGGTTTGGAGCCACTCCCCATGGGTCCATTGGGCATGGAAAAGATTATACCTATGTACAATCTTAAAAAATATTCCTTAAAAATCCAAAAGTGGATATCTTGACAAAATTCTTTCACTTGTAGGGTACCATGCATGAGTACCTCATACCTACAAAATGTCATGACAATCTGAAGAGTGGTTATAGAAAAGAAGCAGAAAATATATGAAAATCAACCCCCCCTTCTTTTTTACATAAGAAAAAAATTCATGAAAAATCAAAAAAATAAGATTTAAGCATAAAATACATATCAAAGCATTAAGTAAGTTAGATATGATAAATATGCAGTAAATGAGTGTGTAAAATCATACACTTATTGAGTTATTTAAAGAAATAGTGCAAAAATTTGCATTTCTGACTAAGTCCGAAGAGACGTCAAAAAAGCGTCAAAAATTTGACTTCGAAGTGGAACAAAAAATAACAACACTTCTTAAGACATCTCTCTAGATCATCCTGATGCTTTCGGTTTGTCGAAGGAGTGTACCCCCGTGACCTACTTTTGCCTGTGGTGGCGCCACCTGTTGAGGGATCCGGACTAAAAACAACAACACTTGACGGGGATCATTAGTACTTAATACTTACCAAGTTTCATCAAAATCCCTTTAGCCATTCTGGAGAAGAAGTCGAAAATGTGAAAAGTTTACGACAGACAAACGACAGACGACACACGACAGACGACGGACGACGGACGCCGGACGGATCGCTATGGCAATAGCTCACTAGAGCCTTTGGCTCAGGTGAGCTAAAAACGCTTCAAATATTTGACTTCGAAGTGGAACCAAAAATAACAACACTTCTTAAGACATCTCTCTAGATCATCCTGATGCTTTCGGTTTGTCGATACATGCTTCGGTTCTGAAGAAGAAGTTTGTCAAAGGAGGGTATCCCCCGTGACCTTCATTTGGCTGTGGTGGCGCCACATGTTGACGGATCCGGACGAAAAACAACAACACTTGTAGGGGACCATTAGTACTTCTTACCCACCAAGTTTCATCAAAATCCCTTCAGCTGTTCTGGAGAAGAAGTCGAAAATGTGAAAAGTTTACGACGGACGGACGGACGGACGACGGACGCCGGACGGCACGCTATGACAATAGCTCACTTGAGTGGTTTGGAGCCACTCCCCATGGGTCCATTGGGCATCCAAAACATTATAACTATGTACAATCTTAAAAAATATTCCTTAAAAATCCAAAAGTGGATATCTTGACGAAATTCTTTCACTTTTACGGTTCCATGCATGAGTACCTCATACCTACAAATTGTCATGACAATCTGAAGAGTGGTTATAGAAAAGAAGCAGAAAATGCATGAAAATCAACCTCCCCCCTTTCTTTTTACATAAGAAAAACAATCATAAAATATCAAAAAAATAAGATTTAAGCATAAAATACATATCAAAGCATTAAGTAAGTTAAATATGATAAATATGCAGAAAATGAGTGTGTTAAATCATACACTTATTGAGTAATTTAAAGAAATAGTGCAAAAATTTGCATTTCTGACTAAGTCCGAAGAGACGTCAAAAAAAGCGTCAAAAATTTGACTTTGGAGTGGAACCAAAAATAACAACACTTCTTAAGACATCTCTCTAGATCATCCTGATGCTTTCGGTTTGTCGATACGTGCTTCCGTTCTGAAGAAGAAGTTTGTCAAAGGAGTGTACCCCCGTGACCTACTTTTGCCTGTGGTGGCGCCACCTGTTGAGGGATCCGGACGAAAAACAACAACACTTGTAGGGGACCATTAGTACTTTATACCTACCAAGTTTCATCAAAAACCTTTAGCCATTCTTGAGAAGAAGTCGAAAATGTGAAACGTTTACGACAGACAGACGACACACGACACATGACACACGACACACGACAGACGACGGACGCCGGACGGATCGCTATGACAATAGCTCACTAGAGCCTTTGGCTCAGGTGAGCTAATAAGGGAAGAAAAATTTTTGTTGGGGTCCCGCCGGGGTTTGGAGCAACTCCCCATGGGTCCATTGGGCATGGAAAACATACATTATACCTATGTACAATCTTAAAAAATATTCCTTAAAAATCCAAAAGTGGATATCTTGACAAAATTCTTTCACTTGAAGGGTACCATGCATGAGTACCTCAAACCTACAACATGTCATGACAATCTGAAGAGTGGTTATAGAAAAGAGGCAGAAAATGTATGAAAATCACTCCCCCCTTCCTTTTTACATAAGAAAAAAAATCATAAAAAATCAAAAAATTAAAATTTAAGCATAAAATACATATCAAAGCAATAATTAAGTTAGATATGATAAATATGCAGTAAATGAGTGTGTAAAATCATACACTTATTGAGTTATTTAAAGAAATAGTGCAGAAATTTGCATTTCTGACTAAGTCCGAAGAGACGTCAAAAAAGCGTCAAAAATTTGACTTCGAAGTGGAACCAAAAATAACAACACTTCTTAAGACATCTCTCTAGATCATTCTGATGCTTTCGGTTTGTCGATACGTGCTTCGGTTCTGAAGAAGATGTTTGTCAAAGGAGGGTACCCCCGTGACCTACTTTTGCCTGTGATGGCGCCACCTATTGATGGATCCGGACGAAAAACAACAACACTTGTAGGGGACCATTAGTACTTCATTCCTACCAAGTTTTATGAAAATCTGTTCAGTGGTTCTGGAGAAGAAGTCGAAAATGTTGAAAAGTTTACGACGGACGACGGACAGACGACGGACGACGGCCGCCGGACGGTGCGCTATGACAATAGCTCACTTGAGCTTTGCTCAGGTGAGCTAAAAACCTGAAAAAGTGGGGTCCTGCCGGGATTTGAACCCACTACTGTTGGGTTCATTGGGCACAGAAAACCTACATTGTACCTATGATTGTTTTTCCGTAAAAAGTCCAAAAGTGGTTATCTTGACAAAATTCTTTCACTTGTAGGGAACCATGAGTACCTCATATCTACCAAGTTTCATGACAATCTGAGAAAAAAGTAAGTTTGATATGCTAAATATGCAGTAAATGAGTGTGTAAAATCATACACTTATTGAGTAATTTAAAGAAATAGTGCAAAAATTTGCATTTCTGACTAAGTCCGAAGAGACGTCAAAAAAAGCGTCAAAAATTTGACTTCGAAGTGAACCAAAAATAACAACACTTCTTAAGACATCTCTGTAGATCATCCTGATGCTTTCGGTTTGTCGATACGTGCTTCCGTTCTGAAGAAGAAGTTTGTCAAAGGAGGGTACCCCCGTGACCTACTTTTGCCTGTGGTGGCGCCACCTGTTGACGGATCCGGACGAAAAACATTAACACTTGTAGGGGACCATTAGTACTTTATACCTACCAAGTTTCATCAAAATCCCTTTAGCCATTCTTGAGAAGAAGTCGAAAATGTGAAAAGTTTACGACAGACACACGACAGACGACACACGAAACACGACGGACGCCGGACGCCGGACGGATCGCTATGACAATAGCTCACTAGAGCCTTTGGCTCAGGTGAGCTAATAAGGGAAAAAAATTTGTTGGGGTCCCGCCGGGGTTTGGAGCCACTCCCCATGGGTCCATTGGGCATGGAAAAGATTATCCCTATGTACAATCTTAAAAAATATTCCTTAAAAATCCAAAAGTGGATATCTTGACAAAATTCTTTCACTTGAAGGGTACCATGCATGAGTACCTCATACCTACAAAATGTCATGACAATCTGAAGAGTGGTTATAGAAAAGAAGCAGAAAATATATGAAAATCAACCCCCCCTTCTTTTTTTACATAAAATAAAATTCATGAAAAATCAAAAAAATAAAATTTAAGCATAAAATACATATCAAAGCATTAAGTAAGTTAGATATGATAAATATGCAGTAAATGAGTGTGTAAAACCATACACTTATTGAGTTATTTAAAGAAATAGTGCAAAAATTTGCATTTCTGACTAAGTCCGAAGAGACGTCAAAAAAGCGTCAAAAATTTGACTTCGAAGTGGAACCAAAAATAACAACACTTCTTAAGACATCTCTCTAGATCATCCTGATGCTTTCGGTTTGTCGAAGGAGTGTACCCCCGTGACCTACTTTTGCCTGTGGTGGCGCCACCTGTTGAGGGATCCGGACTAAAAACAACAACACTTGACGGGGATCATTAGTACTTTATACTTACCAAGTTTCATCAAAATCCCTTTAGCCATTCTGGAGAAGAAGTCGAAAATGTGAAAAGTTTACGACAGACAAACGACAGACGACACACGACAGACGACGGACGACGGACGCCGGACGGATCGCTATGACAATAGCTCACTAGAGCCTTTGGCTCAGGTGAGCTAAAAACGCGTCAGATATTTGACTTCGAAGTGGAACCAAAAATAACAACACTTCTTAAGACATCTCTGTAGATCATCCTGATGCTTTCGGTTTGTCGATACATGCTTCTGTTCTGAAGAAGAAATTTGTCAAAGGAGGGTACCCCCGTGACCTACTTTTGGCTGTGGTGGCGCCACCTGTTGACGGATCCGGACGAAAAACAACAACACTTGTAGGGGATCATTAGTACTTTATACCTACCAAGTTTCATCAAAATCCCTTCAGCCGTTCTGGAGAAGAAGTCGAAAATGTGAAAAGTTTACGACGGACGACGGACGCTGGACGGAACGCTATGACAATAGCTCACTTGAGCTTTGCTCAGGTGAGCTAAAAATTGTTTGGGTCCCGTCGGGGTTTGAAGCCACTCCCCATGGGTCTTTTGTGCAGGGAAAACATACATTATACCTATGTACAATCTTAAAAAAATATTCCTTAAAAATGCAAAAGTGGATATCTTGACAAATTCTTTCAATTGTAGGGTACCATGCATGAGTACCTCATACCTACAAATTTTCATGACAATCTGACGAGTGGTTATAGAAAAGAAGCAGAAAATGCATGAAAATCAACCCCCCATCCTTTTTACATAAGAAAAAAAATCATAAAAAATCAAAAAAATAAAATTTAAGCATAAAATACATATCAAAGCATTAAGTAAGTTAAATATATTAAATATGCAGTAAATGAGTGTGTAAAATCATACACTTATTGAGTTATTTAAAGAAATAGTGCAAAAATGTGCATTTCTGACTAAGTCCAAAAAGACGTCAAAAACATGTCAAAAATTTGACTTCGAAGTGGAACCAAAAATAACAACACTTATTAAGACATCTCTCTAGATCATCCTGATGCTTTCGGTTTGTCGATACATGCTTCGGTTCTGAAGAAGAAGTTTGTCAAAGGAGGGTATCCCCCGTGATCTTCATTTGGCTGTGGTGGCGCCACATGTTGACGGATCCGGACGAAAAACAACAACACTTGTAGGGGACCATTAGTACTTCATACCCACCAAGTTTCATCAAAATCCCTTCAGCTGTTCTGGAGAAGAAGTCGAAAATGTGAAAAAGTTTACGACGGACGACGGACGGACGACGGACGACGGACGCCGGACGGCACGCTATGACAATAGCTCACTTGAGTGGTTTGGAGCCACTCCCCATGGGTCCATTGGGCATGGAAAACATACATTATACCTATGTACAATCTTAAAAAATATTCCTTAAAAATCCAAAAGTGGATATCTTGACAAAATTCTTTCACTTTTACGGTACCATGCATGAGTACCTCATACCTACAAATTGTCATGACAATCTGAAGAGTGGTTATAGAAAAGAAGCAGAAAATGCATGAAAATCAACCTTCACCCCTTCCTTTTTACATAAGAAAAAAAATCATAAAATATCAAAAAAATAAAATTTAAGCATAAAATACATATCAAAGCATTAAGTAAGTTAAATATGATAAATATGCAGTAAATGAGTGTGTAAAATCATACACTTATTGAGTAATTTAAAGAAATAGTGCAAAAATTTGCATTTCTGACTAAGTCCGAAGAGACGTAAAAAAAAAGCGTCAAAAATTTGACTTCGGAGTGGAACCAAAAATAACAACACTTCTCTCTAGATCATCCTGATGCTTTCGGTTTGTCGATACGTGCTTCCGTTCTGAAGAAGAAGTTTGTCAAAGGAGTGTACCCCCGTGACCTACTTTTGCCTGTGGTGGCGCCACCTGTTGAGGGATCCGGACAAAAAACAACAACACTTGTAGGGGACCATTAGTACTTTATACCTACCAAGTTTCATCAAAATCCCTTCAGCCATTCTTGAGAAAAAAGTCGAAAATGTGAAACGTTTACGACAGACAGACGACACACGACACATGACACACGACACACGACAGACGACGGACGCCGGACGGATCGCTATGACAATAGCTCACTAGAGCCTTTGGCTCAGGTGAGCTAATAAGGGAAGAAAAATTTTTGTTGGGGTCCCGCCGGGGTTTGGAGCAACTCCCCATGGGTCCATTGGGCATGGAAAACATACATTATACCTATGTACAATCTTAAAAAATATTCCTTAAAAATCCAAAAGTGGATATCTTGACAAAATTCTTTCACTTGAAGGCTACCATGCTTGAGTACCTCATACCTACAACATGTCATGACAATCTGAATAGTGGTTATAGAAAAGAGGCAGAAAGTGTATGAAAATCACTCCCCCCTTCCTTTTTACATAAGATAAAAATTCATAAAATATCAAAAAAATAAAATTTAAGCATAGAATACATATCAAAGCAATAATTAAGTTAGATATGATAAATATGCAGTAAATGAGTGTGTAAAATCATTCACTTATTGAGTTATTTAAAGAAATAGTGCAGAAATTTGCATTTCTGACTAAGTCCGAAGAGACGTCAAAAAAGCGTCAAAAATTTGACTTCGAAGTGGAACCAAAAATAACAACACTTCTTAAGACATCTCTGTAGATCATCCTGATGCTTTCGGTTTGTCGATACGTGCGTCCGTTCTGAAGAAGAAGTTTGTCAAAGGAGGGTACCCCCCGTGACCTACTTTTGCCTGTGATGGCGCCACCTGTTGAGGGATCCGGACGAAAAACAACAACACTTGTAGGGGACCATTAGTACTTTATACCTACCAAGTTTCATCAAAATCCCTTTAGCCATTCTTGAGAAGAAGTCGAAAATGTAAAAAGTTTACGACAGACAGACGACACACGACACATGACACACGACACACGACAGACGACGGACGACGGAAGGATCGCTATGACAATAGCTCACTAGAGTCTTTGGCTCAGGTGCGCTAATAAGGGAAGAAAATTTTTTGTTGGGGTCCCGCCGGGGTTTGGAGCAACTCCCCATGGGTCCATTGGGCATGGAAAAAATACATTATACCTATGTACAATCTTAAAAAATATTCCTTAAAATCCAAAAGTGGATATCTTGACAAAATTCTTTCACTTGAAGGGTACCATGCATGAGTACCTCATACCTACAAAATGTCATGACAATCTGAAGAGTGGTTATAGAAAAGAAGCAGAAAATGTATGAAAATCACCCCCCCCCCTTCCTTTTTACATAAGAAAAAAATTCATAAAAAATAAAAAAATAATAAAAAAATAAAATTTAAGCATAGAATACATATCAAAGCAATAATTAAGTTAGATATGATAAATATGCAGTAAATGAGTGTGTAAAACCATACACTTATTGAGTTATTTAAAGAAATAGTGCAAAAATTTGCATTTCTGACTAAGTCCGAAGAGACGAAAAAAAAAAGAAAAAAAAAAAAAGAAAAAAAAGGCGTCAAAAATTTGACTTCGGAGTGGAACCAAAAATAACAACAGTTCTTAAGACATCTCTCTAGATCATCCTGATGCTTTCGGTTTGTCGATACGTGCTTACGTGCAAAAATAACAACAATTCTTAAGACATCTCTCAAGAACATCCTGATGCTTTCGGTTTGTCGATACGTGCTTCCTTGCTTACGTGCACCTGTTGAGGGATCCGGACGAAAAACAACAACACTTGTAGGGGATCATTAGTACTTTATACCTACCAAGTTTCATCAAAATCCCTTTAGCCATTCTTGAGAAGAAGTCGAAAATGTTTACGACAGACAGACGACAGACGACACACGACAGACGACGGACGCCGGACGGATCGCTATGACAATAGCTCACTATAGCCTTTGGCTCAGGTGAGCTAAAAAGCGCCAATTAGAGCTCTATATGCGCGCTCCTACATTTTCTACCAGGTTCGATAGGGATTTATGCGCTATACCAATCGAAACAGGAGACTTAGGGCTAGGTATATGTCAAGTTTCATCAAGATTGATTTGGTTTCAGATAGGTAGAATTTCATTCATTTACTCATATTGATCATTTCCTCTATAAATAGCGTCCATTAGAACTCCATATGCGCGCTCCTACGTCTTCTACCAGGTTCGATAGGGATGTATGCGCTATACCAATCGAAAAGGAGACTTGGGGCTAAGTACATGTCAAGTTTCATCAAGATTGATATGGTTTCAGATAGGTAGAATTTCATTTATTTACTCATATTGATCATTTCTGCTATAAAAAGCGCCCATTAGACCTCTATATGCGCGCTCCTACGTCTTCTTCCAGGTTCGATAGGGGTATATGCGCTATACCAATCAAAAGAGGAGACTTGGGCGAGGTATATGTCAAGTTTCATCAAGATTGATTTGGTTTCAGATAGGTAGAATTTCATTCATTTACTCATATTGATCATTTCCTCTATAAAAAGCGCCTATTAGAACTCCATATGCGCGCTCCTACGTCTTCTACCAGGTTCGATAGGGATGTATGCGCTATACCAATCGAAAGAGGAGACTTGGGGCTAAGTACATGTCAAGTTTCATCAAGATTGATTTGGTTTCAGATAGGTAGAATATCATTTATTTACTCAACTTGATCATTTCTGCTATAAAAAGCGCCCATTAGACCTCTATATGCGCGCTCCTACGTCTTCTACAAGGTTCGATAGGGATGTATCCGCTATACCAATCGAAAGAAGAGACTTGGGGCTAGGTACATGTCAAGTTTCATTAAGACTGATTTTGTTTCAGATAGGTAGAATTTCATTTATTTACTCATATTGATAATTTCTGCTATAAAAAGCGCAAATCAAACCTCTATATGCGCGCTCCTACGTCTTCTCCCAGGTTCTATAGGGGTATATTCGCTATACCAATCAAAAGAAGGGACTTAGGGCTAGGTACATGTCAAGTTTCATCAAGATTGATTTGGTTTCAGATAGGTAGAATTTTATTCATTTACTCATATTGATCATTTCCTCTATAAAAAGCGCCTATTACACCTCTATATGCGCGCTCCTACCTCTTGTCCCAGTTTCGATAGGGATGTATCCGCTAGACCAATCGAAAGAGAAGACTTAGGGCTAGGTACATGTCACGTTTCATCAAGATTAATTTGGTTTCAGATAGGTAGAATTTCATTTATTTACTCATATTGATCATTTCTGCTATAAAAAGCGTCCATTAGACCTCTATATGCGCGCTTCTACGTCTTCTACCAGGTTCGATAGGGATATGTACGCTAAACCAATCAAAAGAGGAGACTTGCGGCTAGGATCCATGTCAAGTTTCATCAAGATTGATTTGGTTTCAGATAGGTAGAATTTCATTCATTTACTCATATTGATCATTTCCTCTATAAAAAGCGCCCATTACACCTCTATATGCGTGCCCGTACGTCTTCTACCAGGTTCGATAGGGATGTATCCGCTATACCAATCGAAAGAGGAGACTTGGGGCTAAGTACATCTTAAGTTTCATCAAGATTAATTTGGTTTCAGATAGGTTGAATTTCATTCATTTACTCATATTGATCATTTCTGCTTTCTTCTATAAAAAGCGCCCATTAGACCTCTACGCAGCTACGTTAAGGTGCTCCACGCAATAACGTTAGAGAAAATTCCGCGAAAACATTGTGTGACGTTATAAATGACGTCACATCAGTTATCGTATGCTAGGGATATTTCAAGAGATAAATTGTACTGGATCGATTTTCAATATTATTGAGCTTTCATCCTATTCCTTACATCAACTCTAAATGTTCCCAGTGTCTTATTTACGAGAAGTAATGAAAGAATGCGTGTTTTTCCACAGTTTTGCACATCGGGTCATTGTAGGTCAAGCATGCGCAGTCTGAGTTCAGGGTTAAAGGGAAGCTTTGGATGAGAAACCGCTTTTAATTCACAGAAGAATCGCTGATTTTCAATTAGTAAATCAATATAAGGAATTGATAATGGTATCCTCATAAAGAAGCACAATTTTTATTTACATGTACATTATTTGTTAGGTATTGTCCATATTTAGCTACATGTATTTAATGGAGTTTTACTGATTTACCGGCTTTAAAATAATTATTTCTTATTCATTTTTATATTCATTTAGTTGTTGTTGTTGCCGGGAGTTGGGGGCGAGGGTGCCAGCTCATGCACATTATAAGATTATTCTCAAGCATTATTTAAAAAAAAATATATATATATATAATATATATCATTACGAATACGGTGCTAAAATACATGTGTCAATAAATGGCTATACGGCGTGCACCGTATTCATAGCCGGTACAACAGAACAATATTGAGACTTCAGATACGGTCAACTTGTACTAGACTAAATCTAAGAACAGATAAAAATAATATTCTAATGCACTCCATTTGTAACGCGCATTCTGATTGGCTGAGCGATGAAAAAAACTGCAAGGGGATTCACGTTTCACTGCAGTTTCTGCTATGACGTCGTGCGTTGCTATGACGACGTCATTAAAAGCAGACGTTTTTTAGCTTCTTACTGACCAAAGCATTAGAATAGGGTTACCATGCGTGTGTTTTACAAAAACTGACAGGGTATCGGCGAATCCCCTGTCAGAAATATCCGTTTTACCACTCGGCTGACGCCTCGCGGTAAAACTCAATTTCTGACAGGGGATTCGCCGATACCCTGTCAGTTTTTGTAAAACACACGCATGGTAACCCCTAAATAAAACAAATTGTAATCAGCAAGAGATCGGGCGGGTTATAATTAGACTGAAACATGATTAGCCTAGCCGGGAAAGACCCCCCCCCTCACTCTCTCTCTCTCTCTCTCTCTCTCTCTCTCTCTATTTATCAAGTTTATATACATTTTTAGAGCTCTGCTCACGAAGCACTGTAACAAGTTTATAATCAATTTCGTTAAATACAAATTAGAAGACGGTCAGTATCGCGGTCTCAATAGTCCGCCGGGTTGGATTCAGTACGAGGAAATATTGCATTGATACATATGATCAGCAGAAGTATTATTGTCTAGCGGCAACCTTTATCACCAGAGTTATTCCCTACCACAAACTTTCCCACAAAGAAAATATATACATTTTGTAATGTGTTAACTTGAAAAACATATATACTAAAAGCGGATGCCCGGACGAGGCTTACCCTCCCGGGTCAGCCCCCCCCCCCCCCCCCCCCGGCCGGGCCTGCCTTCTAATATATCTCTATTACATTCTCATCGTTGTAAAAATAATACTAAAATAAAAAAAAAAACCTTTTTAAATTGTATCAGATATTAAAAACCCGTGTTATAATGTTGTACACACGTATATGTTGCATGTTTACTAATGCTTTCCCGCTAAATTTCTATGACGTAATCCAGATCACCTGTGCGTTAGGTCCCATCTGAAAATAGACTGATATAGGGTTGTTGTAAAAATTGTATTTGCAGGTGACTACCCTTGTACAATTTCGATATTTTATACAGAATCTATAGAGGACACTTCAATTTACC